>JAOXYA010000005.1:7439554-7449795 GCA_028565675.1 Sorex palustris | reverse complement strand
GAAGAAGAAGAAGAAGAAGAGAGAGAGAGAGACAGGAGTATCTTCCACAGAAACAGACAGGCAAAAGGAAACTTGGGGTATTTATGGTAAGATATATACACTATTGAAGGAAAGGGTGTTGGAGCATTTGTAACTATGTTGCAGTGATTTAATAAAAATTTATTCTTGAAAAAAATATTGTCCTAGTTAAGAGGCATAAGACACTTCACACTATAAGACACTTCCCACCCATTCATGCCTCTCGAAGAGCCCGGCAAGCTACAGAGAGTATCCCGACTGCATGGGTAGAGCCTGGCAAGCTCCCCGTGATGTATTCGATATGCCAAATACAGTAATGACAATAGGTCTCATTCCCCTGACCCTGAAAGAGCCTCCACTCGTTGGGAAAAGACGAGTAAGAAGAGGCTGCTAAAATCTCAGGGTTGGGAGGAATAGAGACGTTACAGGTGCCCACTCGAATAATTTGATGTTCAACGAGTTGACAGTGATACAGTTATAAGAGCTATAAAGCAAGAAAAATTAAACGTAGAAAACAAGGTGATACAGGTTTGAAGATAATGTCAGTTACTTCATAATGATTCCATATAAAAGTATCATGGCAGTTGCATAAATGTCAATATATCACAGAACTTCTAAAAGCTTTAATACCAAATTAATTGCCAACTTTAAAAGTGTGGAAATGAATTAGCTAATTCCTAACATAGATTTCTATGGTGTGGCATTTTGTTTTGCATTTTTCAAAATTGAAAAGAAATAAGCTTAACTTATTAGTAAGTTATATATCATAGATGTTTTGCTTGGTATTTTTAGGATGATGGGCAAAATTATTAGATATTTTCCCTTTATTCCTCATGAATCAGATGACTGGTTAGAATAATTACTTAGCGTTTTCTGAGTGAATTAAATAAATCAGTAAATTAAAGCATGCATGAATGAATGTTACAAACTCTGAATAAGGTCTATTATTCTGTGTGCCTGAATAAATACCCTGTATTCCCTAAACTTTGTACTGGCCAGTTGATAACATGTAACATGACATCGATCATGAAGTGTATCAATAAGAGAAAAGTATCCTGTTAGTGATAAAAAGACTTGAGCACTGCAGGACAGACTCAGGAAGGGTAGTATAGGATCTCTCCTTGATGTCCTATCCCATAATGACACAGAGACCTCAGAGAAATTCTAAGGGCTAGTGGGGGGACATGTGGCTTTCAGGAGCTTTGTGACCCAAACTGCATTGCAGAAAGAGACATCAAACAAGGACTTAAAGGAAACCTTGATTCCATGTCAAAATTTCTTAGGAACAACCGATCTGACACCCAGCAAGAATATAAGTGAATGAAAGGGCACAGAAGTTATGAGACCAAATCACAGCAATAGATATATTGATAAATAGGTTGAATTTCCCTGTATATTTTGAGAGGCTAAATTGTATTTCTAAAATCAAGAATATCTTTCTTCTTTATCTCTGGCATTCGGTTTCAATTAGATGCTGATTTACATCTTAAAAGATACTCATCAATAAACTCAATGTTGACAAAATAAACCTTTTTAATTCTTGTGCTCATGTAAATATTTCAGTCATACGGGCATTGTTGCATTTTAAACAATAAAAATCATAACATTAATACCTATTACAATGCTTAAATTATGACTTTTATCCTATTGAAAAATAGGAATGATACCCAGTTGTGCTATAGGGATTGCATGCCACTCCCAGCTTTGTGCTTCTGTGAGCTGGCAGAGGCTGCTAGGGCCATAACAGGATGTTCATGATCAAACTCTGGGCCTTGCATGTAATAGTTGCTCTAACACTGGGTTGTACCCTAGCTTCTAATTTATTTCATTTTGTTGAAAAAGTCTATCTTCTCCAACTTTGTAGTCAGAATTAATAATAATGTAATAATTATAATTAAAGTGAGACAACCTGGCAGGCTACCGAATGTAACCTGCTCACATGGCAGAGTCTGGAAAACTCCCCGTGGCGTAACCAATATGCCAAGTACTAGTAACAATGATGGTCTCATTCTCCTAACCCTGAAAGAACCTTGAATGTGGCACTTTTTAAAATGTCAGGGCTAGCGCGAAGGAGACATTACTGATGCCTGCTCAAGGCAATTGACGAACAATCGTGATGATTAAAGTAGCTATACAAATATCAGAGGAAGAAAAATGTCTTTCTCTTTCATCTCATGTCACTGAATCCCTTGTTTACTGGCTGAAAGTTTTTTAACTTCTGAGTCACAATATTTCCTTCAAAATAAGAGCATAGTAATAGTGACACAAAGGATTATTTTAGGGGCTGGAGAGATAGCACAGCGGGTAGAGCGTTTGCCTTGCATGCGGCTGACCCGGGTTCGATTCCCAGCATCCCATATGGTCCCCTGAGCACCGCCAGGAGTAACTCCTGAGTGCAGAGCCAGGAGTAACCCCCAAGCATCGCCAGGTGTGACCCAAAAAGCAAAAAAAAAAGGAAAAAAGGATTATTTTAAGGAGTAAATAGTCATAACTTAATGGACTCAATGTTGTGCTTTATGCAGAATCAACATCAATGCACAGATTCATCTCTTTCGCACCATCCCACTTCCCATCTCTTATGTTTCTTCTTGTATGAGCACTTGTGCCAAGAACTGATGTTTTACAACTCTATTCCAGGTCTCAGCTAGGTCAGGCAGGTGGGAAATTCATCAAACATGTGCTTTGAATACAGAGCACTATTACATATTTCAGACAAGAATATATATTGTAAACAGGACAATTTGGTAACTGAAGACTGAACCTTTGGAGCTGGTCATTTTTATTAGCAGAACTTCAGGTATCAAGAGACTCAAACCTGCAGAAATGAAACAAAGCTTTCCTTCACAGACCCCTAGTCTCTAACCTCCACGAGTCTCTACATGACCAGGTCACAATTCCAGATGTTCCAAGTAGCTCTTCATTTAATCATGTCTTCTGACAGCACCTAAACAAATATATCAAAACTTGTACAACGGTTAGCAAGTGCAACTTGAAGATATTCTTTCTGTTAGACAAACAGACGCCATCTGGAAAAAATAACCCCAGGCACTTGGATGCAGGAGCATGAAGCTTATTGCCTGAGCACCCAATGAATACCTTACACTACTTTCTTTGGTCCCCACCCTTTGCCTGCTCATTTCAAGCCTTGCTCACTTCAGCAGGCGCTGTGCTGTTGGACAAGTGAGTCCTTGTTACCTACGCGCTCAAACATGATGAAGACTTGCTTAATTTGAAAGATAGGCTGCAAGAATTATCTGGGCCAAAATTGCTTCCTTTCATATTATAACACCTGCTCCTAAAGGACTGCTAAATAGCTCTGTGTCTTGATATTAGTTGGTAACAGCATTTTATTATTCAGTTCCTCCTTGTAGTTATTCTCCGTGTTTCCTTTCCAGCTGGGAGTGTCCTCAAAACCTTTTCTTCTTCACTGCTCGCTCCTTCCTCTCATCTAAATCTATTTTCTGAAGGAAAAAGGCTCAGATATGTTGTTATTTATTTTACCGACTTACTTTTATCTCCAAGTTGGTACTATGGTAATACCAATATTATTTTGTCTTTCAGAATCGGTCAAACTAAATTTAACTATTGGCAATATTTGGTAGCCACTTTAATGGGGAAATCAGAAATCAAGAGAGAAATTTTCACTTTTATTTTGGTGGTAAATTTTGTATGAAAAACTCACTTTTTTTCATGTATCTTTATATAAAAAATTTCTATGTAACACTCTTATGTGGCATTCATAAATTGCTTCATTACTAATTATTTCTATCTTATTAGCTGTGAACATGTAGCCCTTAGAAACTAAAAAGCAATAGCCCCTTAACTTCTAGATTTTTTTATTATATCTTATGATCTGAGCAATAGGGAGGCCGCTGAAACATGTTTGATCAAACGGATTTTATGAATTGCCATCCTTCCCTACAATTCCTATGTAAAAGGTATTCAGATAGATTAAAACTCTGGAAATTTTAATGGAACCTTTGAAATCTCTTTGAATTCAGGTTCTTGGAAAAATGAAACTGCCTAATGGAAGCACTCTCTGTATGAGAAGTGAATATGCCTTTGAGGCACTTTTCTTCCATGCATAATAGTTAAATTGCAGTAGGATAATCTGAGTGTTGAAAATGTCTTTGCCAGATCCTTAATGCTGCTTGTAATAAATCTAAAAGAGTCCTGTGTTTGGGGTTCTAATAATGAAAAAGGGATGGTAATTTAAAACAATACCACTGTATCTTTTTCAGTCCTACCCTGGTCCAAGCCTGGAAAGTGAAGACTTTAACATTCCACCAATCACTCCTCCTTCCCTACCTGACCACTCGCTGGTGCACCTGAATGAAGTTGAACCTGGTTATCACTCTCTGTGTCATCCTATGAACCATAATGGCCTGCTACCATTTCATCCTCAAAATATGGACCTACCAGAAATCACCGTCTCCAATATGCTGGGGCAAGATGGAACTCTGCTTTCTAACTCCATTTCTGTGGTAAGACTTCGCTTATCCATTTGTGTGGGGAGCCAAGCATAGAATAAGTATTGGTCTAAACCTAGTTTTAACTTTTAAAACTCATTTGAGCTAAAAGCAAACATCTACAAAAAAGAAATTGTGAGCTAATAGTAGTACTTTCCGCTGAATCCAGCGGTATGAGTGCCTTCCCAGCCACCTTTTCAAAGCAAAACCAGTAATTCACAATCCTTCACATTCTTCCTTCTTAACTAAGGGGAAGGAGCGAGTGGTAAAAAAATAGGTGCTGGAACTACTGTGTCAGTTTCTAAAGAGTTAACACTACTGGCCCCATCCATCAGAGGGCCAGTGAAACACCAGGAAAGAATGACGGATGTAAAATTATTACAGGGAGCCATCCCATACGCTTACTGCCATTTGTAATTATTGCTGGGTTGACACGCTTTTTTTCATCATTAAACATCCACATTAAGTCAACACCAGTCACTGTCATATTTACGTCTGACACTCTGTTAAAGGGAAAGAAAAAAGCTGACAATGGCAGAGAAGAGAAGATGGTCATGGAAGGGTCTCCAAGTGCCAGGGTGGTAAATGAAACCTTTGTTTATAAAGCAGTCTATATAACCCATGGTATGGATTCTTATCTGACAGCTCAAAAGAGAAATGTGTCATCACTGAGTAAATTTTGTTTTTTTTAAATTCGCATGTTAGTCACCAAATTTTCATCTCATTCTGTAGAAATCTGAGAAGAATTTTCACAGTATCTCAGAAGGGAGAGACATTTCCCAGCGATTAGTATCTACAGTTACAGATGAATTCCGAGCAGATGCAGGTGTTAAGATTTCAGATACACTCTGGGCAGTGTTTACTGAGTTCTCTACTTCAAGAAATGTATGCATACATTTACATGTTTATCAGTAACTTCTGTTTTATATAGAAAAAGCAGTACAGACAAGTGCATGCATGTGGACACATTTGGTTCAGATTTAACTTGTCACCAAGCAATTGTGTACAACTGTAAGTCATTTAATTCTTTATGAGCCAGAGGGCATTTGTAAGGCCTACCTAGACAGAGAAATGGCCACAAATATAAAACAAACAGAAACACCAGTTTTATGATGGGGATATTTGAAGAGTTTCGATCGTTTTGCAAGGAAGCTGTGGCTGACAGGTCTTTTCTCTGTCAATATACTCTCTGATTTTAGGGGGCCTTTTATTCTGGGAAAATGGGAATGTTATCTAATCCAGTCCCAGAAAATAATCCATTTAAAGAAGTGTCTCTTCCTTTGCCACTAACTGCTTAAAGGTGTACTTCTTCGACCCAAATGTGATGTCGTGCAGTCAGACTAAGAGAGGCAGCAAAATATCCTGATGTGAAGGATGTTCAAAACACCTCTGTGCAAATGAAGACTAAACTTAGGAAAGAGAAGATTTCTTGCCCTCCCCAACTGGGCTTGCCATCTTTGAGTTAACTGTAGGTGAAACTTGTGGCCCTAAGAGAGGAACCAGAAGAGAGCACAGAGATTTAAGTCTTCACATATCTGAGCTGAGAAACTAGTACCACTGACTCCCCACTTCCGAACTTCATTCTGTGAAAACAATTGATCCTCAGGCAGTGATTCAACAGAGCTTCCCTGCCTCATGATGAACTTTGTCCCAACAATGCCATCCAGTGCTGGAAATACTGTAAATTGAAAATGAATTTAATATAACTATCATATTTAATGGACTGGAGCAATAGCACAGCGGGTAGGACGTTTGCCTTGCATGCAGCGGACCCGGGTTTGATTCCTTCATCCCTCTCAAAGAGCCCGGCAAGCTACTGCGAATATCCCGCCTGCATGGCAGAGTCTGGCATGCTCCCCAGGGTGTATTCAATAGGCCCAAAACAGTAACAAGTCTCACAATGGAGACGTTACTGGTGCCCGCTCGAGCAAATCTATGAACAACTGGGAAGACAGTGCTACAATGCATCATATTTAAGATAGCATCTTTGCTTAGCCTGATCTGCCTTAAAGACAAGGTCTCCTTTATATCATAGTGTTGACAATCTCATGCAATTTATGTACAGAAAATGAGAAAGAGAATGACAGCTTGGGTTTCCACCATTAATGTTCACAACTAAAAGCACTCCAAGCCTGAAGAATATTAGAAACACTGAACAAAAATTAATTGTTGATGATAGGGATACTTTGGCAACAGAGTCATCAATTTCTCTGCCTTCAGATGAGGTCTGAGAAGACTCTGTCCAGTGCTGGTTATCTGTCTTCTTAAATGACTGGCTGGGAGATAGACTTCACTATTCAAAAAACTGCTATGCACAGAAAAGATCAAAATTCACAATGTGAAGTAAAGTCTTACCGAGTGGTTACCACTTCAAACTATCACAGAATCAAAATATTAATGTGAGTTATCCTAAGTCAGGGACCATCTGTATCAAGTTCCCCAATTCGTGGAGTGAAGTGCATTTCAAACATACCATACCCAGCTAGGGGGTCACTAGGTTATTGTCTTGGGAAGAAGGAAAATAAGGAGGGAAACCTCTAGTGAATTTTATTTTCAGTGGTCTTTGAGTATTTGACTTTGGGCTTCTATTTTTGCAGGGTTGGATAAAGAATAAAAAGTAAGGTTTTTATGGTCTCCTATCAGGTGTGGATACTTTAAATACCATATCAAAACCTGTGACATTGCAAGGCAAGAAATAAGAATTTTTTTTAAACAAATGAACATTTAATGGTCTTTTTTTTTGTCTTCCTACTGGAGAAACTTACTTATCTATCACTACACTGATCTGTAACAAGGCTGTGTGATAGAAGATAACATTATTTTCATATACAATCAGGCTATAATTAACCAGAGATGACAATTATAAATAACACAGTGTCCCAGAGTTTCCAAGAAACCTGACATACACAGTTCTTGGGTATGTTGAAACACTTCCAAGAAAAGTAAAGAGATGGAAAAGCTTTCAGAAATCTTCAATTAAAATGTGTTTCAGTAAAAATGACTTTCATTATGTGTTTTGGTACATATTACTGGAAAACATTTGTCTCTGTCTTCACACCTCTAATTGTTTTCACTGTCCAATTACAGCTTTTCAGGATTAAGACCTTCTGGTTGGGACCAACATGATGGTCACTTGAAATGTGAGGACAAGCTGATGTGAATAAGGTTTGTGTACTCCAGAAAACAGATCTCCACTCTACGAACCAATTATCTGAATTTCAGGTCACGCACCCACCTTCTAGACTGATAAAAATCACTAGGCTGAATTCCTTTTATTTCCTCTTTTCTTTCTCCTGACTCCTTTCTTTCTTCTTCCTTTATCTTTTCTCCCACTCAATAGATTTCAAAATACTTTCTGAGCTTAAGGTGTGAAGAATATCATTGTAGGAAGAAAATACCCTTTAAAGATTCCAACACTATCAGAAGATCATCCTAAACTATAAAGAGAAATTTACAATAAAATCTATATCTTTCATTAAAACTATGATGCCGGGGGGAGGGGCAGAGTGATATTACAGAGGATAGAGAGAATTTGCCTTGCATGCAGTCAACCTGGGTTCAATCACCAGCATCCCAGTTGGCCCTCCAGCACCACCAGGAGTGATCCCTGAGTGTAGAGCCAGAAGTAATCCCTGAGTAGCAATAGTGTGGCCCCAAAACCAAAACCTAAAACTATGAAGCCAAAGTTAAGAATAACTACTGACCAACCTATGCACTGTCATCAATAAAGTTGGGTAACTATGAAACAATTCTTTTTAAATTTTTTTTATTTTATTGAATCACTGTGAGAACTATGAAACAATTCTTAAAAAAAAAAGATAGGTCTTAGGAAAAGAACAGAGTATACAGAGTGCTCTTGTTTTATATGGAAGAAGCTGCATTCACCACGTCAACTTGTTTCTAGATGATCAGATGTGTTAAGAAATATGGGGCCTTTATTCAGCTCCTGTAAATGTATGCTCACACATAAATGTGTCATGATTATAGTCGAAAAAATAACTTGATTTAAATTATAAACACTATAAAGGCAGAAGCCATATTTTCTTACTCAACGTAGACCCAACCTTAATATATAACTTGCAAGTGAGTAATGACTAAGAGATATAACTTTGACATTATCTCATTCCCATGGGTTGCATAGCTCAGTCATTAACACCGTAAAATGACATCAAAGCTAGTTCAACAGGGTAAGATAATCAGAGTTTGCTTCACTTTCAAGCACCTCGATTTCATTCTCAGGAGTAAGGGGTAACATAAGTGATGAATGAAGTCATATTTCTGTTGGAAAGCTTATGACACATTACAAAAGTTTCCCATAATATGAAGACAATGGAAACATGTTATAATATTTTGACATTTTTTTCACTTAAACATCCACAAAATATAAGACAATGGTTGATCCTGTAACCCAACTTCATTGAAAGTGCAGGAGAGAAGAATTGGGGGATGATAATATCCTGGAAAATGGAGAATCTTAACTGGCCCCCAGTTTTATAATTTTTATACTTCTATAAAAGAGAGGAGGGAAACAAATGTGAGCAGGAGCTTTCAATGCAGGACTTAGACTCCTGCAACCCGAATGGAAGGTGCTAATCAGAGAGATAAAACGAAGTATGTCTGTGGAGGTAGAAGAGGAAGTGGGTGGAAGGTCCCCTAACAATGGGCAAGTATGGACTAAAGTGAACGCAGATGGTTCCACTTCTCTTACTTAATCAAAAGGCTGAACAGAGTCAGTGGAGCCAGCACGAAGTCCTGTGTTAGAACAACAGCTGATCTGTATTAGAGAAGATTAACTCGCAGTGCCATGGTGGAGGGCCCAGGATTAGTTTATGTACTTCCAGTGCCTTACAAGCCGTCAGCACAATTATTGCCCTCCGATGTGAATGACTGATCTGTAACCACAGCTAAACAGCATGCTTCTTTGGGGCCCAGGAGCTTCATGAAGATGAATTTCCATACCATCAAAGTGCTTTTAATGGGCTCCCTGATCCAACCACAAGGCCTGTTTTGCAAGCATATAGAAGTCAGGATGAAGGCTTCCTGTCCAAAAGGATTTGGTCGGTTGTCACTTGACAATTCCCAGCCAGCACAGGGGAGGAGAGGGGGGGATAGGTAGACTTGTCTCTGCTTTGGAGGATTTTTTTTTAAAGGGTACAGATGCTTGCTGAATGCAACCAACTGCTGTATCCACAGCTGAATTCAATGCGCTTAACAAATAATGGCAATTTAGCTATGCTTGCGAGGAATAGCTTGAGTCACTTTGCATTAGCATCTGGCTGAGTGTTAAACTCATTTCTACATGGGGAGCAAAGAAAAGGAATTTCTTTTCAAGCATCCTTTCAAGAATGTTTAAATATTTGAATATAAATTCCTTTATGCTTGCTATCATTCCTTCTTAGAGCTGTCACTTTGCTTTTCCCTTCCCTTCTGGTGCTTAGCTAGAAAAATGTTGTGTCCTCCTCACTGCTCCAGTGTCACTGTGGGGAGAAGCTGGAGTGTTCCAGCGTCTTCTCTGCAACCCCCTCCAGTGACAGAACAGCACTGAAAGTGTTTCTCCAGAACTCAGACCCTGGTTTGAACCTGAGAAAAATGCCCAGTTGAAACAGGATCCTGTGTACACTTCACTGTCACATGCAAACTGCTTGTTTCTTAGAAATTAAACCTCAAATCTCTCCTACAAAACCTGGGAAGTCACACAGCCCTCCAGTCAGCAATCTGCTTATCACGTGCAATATTTTTGACTCATGTCTGCTT
>JAOXYA010000005.1:7313403-7324440 GCA_028565675.1 Sorex palustris | reverse complement strand
GATCCTGTCACACCCAGCTTGGCACTCACCATCATCTCTGTCCCACCCCCAGCTTGGGAATCTAAACACAATCTGCGTGGACAGCTTCAATTATCCCAGTGATGACCCTGGCTGGATGGGATAAAAAAAAAAATCACTGAATCACTAGGCCTGCTCACATCACACATTCTACTGGTGGAATGTTTCTTAGAACAGGGACCCAAGGATAAGAAGCAACAATATTTACAACGAGCATGCACAGGGAGGCGGTGAGGGACTATCATTTAAGCCTATCAAATTCATAAATACACTCACTTTTCAAGTTATGGTTGACAGAGAGATGCTCCTGCTGACGGGAATGCGAACAGACTGACCTTTGCGGGGGAACTTGGCAGCATATGGAGACGGTATGAAGATGATTGTTACCCTTTTCTTGGAATTTCAATCACAGGGGCAGAAACGGAGACAGCCTCCCATTAAATTGGGAAAACAAACCTGGAAGCTGCCTAAATGACAGAAGAGAGGAGGTTTTTGGAGAAGAGGTTTAATAAGCTGGTATTCAGGTGTTAATCTTGCAGTTGTGGGCTTTTCTGCAGTTGGAATAATAAGTGAAAATCTAGTAGGGAAATAAATCAGCTCCAGCTGGGAAGGAAGCTCCCCCCATGCCAAGCTTCTCCTGCTGCGGAACCGCGCCTGGGCAATCCCGTATTTGAATCTTAATCTTCTATATTTTCTGCCTCACTCTCCTTTTCTCCTCTCCTGTCCAAGATAATTTCCTGGCTCCCTACAGCCTGAAAATGTCTCCCCCAAATGTGGCTCAAACCCATCAGGCTGGGATTAAGAAACTGACTAAGAATCTTTTTCTCTCCCATTTAAGTGAAGAATTAAATTCAGATGAAGAATCTGATTGTCTCCCAATGAGGCAAAAGGAACCAAATTGTCAGGTATTCTTTCTAACTCTGAGTAAGTTCAGCTCTCAACAATGATGCCTTGTATATCATGTCCCATGTAAGAATTCTATGTAGGAATTCTATATTGGTTTTTATATAAAAATTACACTTTGATATGGAAATTCCATATAGAAATTATAGAAAATGGTGTAGAATTGCTACATCATTCCAATGTCTGCCCCTGTCTTTACAGGACTTGTGCATGTGTGTGTGTGTGTGTGTGTGTGTGTGTGTGTGTGTGTGTGTATAAGTCCAAGCATGCATGTACTCATTCAGATTCACAACACAAAGGTAGGTAATCACACTCCAGGTTACTTTACATATTCCAGATATTTTTTAAGTTACTGGAAAGAAAATTTAAGTCAGGGCAAGCCTGGATATTTCTGCATAAGTGCACAGTGTAGTTTTGGACAGATGCATAAAACTCTAAATGACCTATCAGTTAAGGGCACATAATTTTATTTTTTTTTGCTTTTTGTGTCACACCTGGTGATGCACAGGGGTTACTCTGGCTCTTCACTCAGGAATTACTCCTGGTAGTGCTCAGGGGATCATATGGGATGCTGGGAATCGAACCTTGGTCGGCCATATGCAAGGCAAACGCCACCCGCTGTGCTATTGCTCCAGCGCCTAAGGGCATATAGTTTTATATCTCTCTCTCTGTTTCACAGATGTTTACTGAAGCCCCTCTGTCCTCAATTCCTACGGCCACTGTAACTAGTAACCACAAATTTAATCATTTTAAATAGTGGGAACATATTCATTCATGCACTCATGGGTTAGACATCCAAAATTTATTTCTCTAGACTAAATTGAAGGTGTCAAGAAGGCCACCTTCTCTCCATAGATTCAAGGGATAAATCTGCCCTGGCTTCTGGGTCTCAAGTGGATACTGACATTGCTGGTCTTTGACAATGGACTGGCTACATCAGTCCAATGACTCCCACTGTCTTCACATGACTTGTGCATGTGTATGTGTGTGTGTGTGTGTGTGTGTGTGTGTGTGTAAGCATGCTATGTATTCATGCATGCTCACACTGCAGAGGTAGGTAATCACATTGCAGATTGTAAAAATATTCCAGGTATTTAAAATTTAGATGACTTTTGTGATGCCATCGATAAGATACAGATTTGTAGTGGTGCTGTTGTGTCTGATGCAACTTGTCTTCACTTGATCACTTAACTTCCCATTAATCATTGATTTGCTCAAGTGGATGCCAGTAATGTTTCTATTCATCCCTGTCATGTAGTCCAATGGCGTCTGTTCATTCTAGGAACACGAAGAGCCTCAAACTGATAGTTCAGGGTCTTGACGAAGAAGTCTGACCATCTTGTAGGTGGGCAGTCTTTTGACGTCCCATGGAATTCAGTTGGTAACAGCTCTAGTCCAGCGGTCGTCTCCAAATCTCAGTACATGTCCAGCCCATCTTATTTTCTACGCGTTGGCAAACTGAGACAGCATCCCTGATTCTTGACCATTGACGGAGTTGGAATTACAGATTCTTTCTCTCATTTGAGTAAAACGTGATACTCCAAGCATACCTCTTTTGATTCCTCTTTGGGAGACTCGAATAGCTTTCTCATCCTGTTTTCGTAGGGCCCAGGTCTCTGAGGCGTATGTTAATGCAAGAAGAACAGTGGAACAGTGGAACAGTGGAACAGTGGAAGAAATGTGCCTGAAGCCAGAGGTTCTTCGTCCTCTTAGCTATTTCTTCGATGCTCTTGAAGGCGTTCCAAGCTGCTCTCTTCCTCCTGCGCAACTCAGGTGCCAGGTCATTCTTCATGCTGACCTCTCGACCTAGGTATAACTGCTGCTTTAGAGATGTTCATCCCATTGAGAGCAAATGGAACGTCAGGAACAAGACTGTTTCTCATAAACATTTTCTTCGTGAGATTCAGCTGCAGTCTGACCTTTCCATACTCACGGTCTAAGTCTGCCAGAATTTGTGCTGCTTGGCTAATGTTTGATGTTATTAGAATGATGTCATCAGCAAAGTGTAGATGGTGTAGTTGCCAACCGTCTATCTTCACTCCCATTCTTTCCCATTCCAGTGGTCACATGATGTTCTCGAGGATGGCACTGAAGAGTTTTGGTGAAATGGCATCACCCTGCCAAACCCCTCTCTTGACATCAATGATCAGTTCTTTGTAGACTGGTGAGATCCTGGTAGTGAATCCATAATACAGCTCATGGAGGATCCTGATATATTGAATATGAGTGCCCTGATTGACTAGGGCTTTGATGACTGCTACAGTAATTCAATTATCTACAGTAATCTAAATAAAATATTCCAAATATTCTGATTAAAATATTACTAAAGTTGAAATGAAATGATTTGAAAAAACAATTTAAGTAGACTGCTACAACAGAATTCTAATTTGAGATGACCTGAAGGGAAGTATTACAAAAGCCTAAGAAAAACAATAAAATATGAAGGTTCAGTGGATTTTAAGATTACTACAGACACTGTGATGAACCTGTTAGTATTTTGTCAGCATTCTGATGAATTGTTATCTTGGAAGGGACCTTTTCTGAACTGTTATAGAGATGAGTTTAAAACTAATTAGTGTTTAAGTAATTTATTTTTTGTTTCTCAATACCCTGTGAGGATGAGTTGTCCAAGTCCAACCAGATATAAATGAATAGGGCTTGAGAACCTGGATGAAAATTTTCTAGAGCAAGATGGTTCTTGGTGGTTTGAATTTTATTTTTATAAGAAAATAAGTGATAGATTCTCAGAGAAATAAGAACCAGAAATGTGTGTGCGTATGTCTGTATGTGTGCATGTGTGTATCTCCATGGTGAACCAAAATATAAAGTGACAAGCTTATTAGTTTCAGAGTGATAATGAATTAGCATTGTCTCAGGATGTTTAAAATATAAAAAATAAACTTAATAGGTTATTTGATAATATATTTTCCTGTTATAACAGAAATATCATATTATCAGTACTACTAAAAACCTATTAGTAAACATATACTAAGAGGAGTAGGCACTGATTTTGTTATTTTATAATCATGGATGTGCACACATCAATGCACAGTTGTATATTTATGTATTTGAAAGGGAATTAGATAAATACCTGGGGCCAGAGCAATCGTACAGCAGGAGGACTGATTGGTTTGAATGCAGCCGACCCTTGTTTGTCTCAGGCATCTTATATGATACCCCAAGCATACCAAAAGTTACTCCTGAGAGCAGATCAAGGAATTTAAACCCTGAGCACAGCAAAACAGAACGAAGCAAAACAAAAAGGAATTAAATATTAGAGTGGTCACATTAGAGTGAAGCCAAGTGTTATTTCCATGTCTCTTTTATAATAATATCATCATTATTGTTTCTTCTTATGTATCAAAGTAGAGCAAGGCGCCATGAGATATTAAAGAAAAACTTCCACTATAAAGTATCTGTATAGGCCAAGTCAAATGGAGAAAAAAAATGTAGCAACATGTTCTCCTTGTTAAATGATGTAGAAGGTAGGTAAATGAAAAGAACCATTATGGAATGCTAAAAGGAGAAAAAGAGGCTAAAACTAAGCAAAAGTCATCAATCCTTTAACCTAACATTAGGTCTCTACAAAAACCTCTTTCAGGTAAATAAAAACCTACCACATTCTGGGATGAAAAATATTTCACAGTTTTATTATTTCTCCACAGCATTCTCAACAAAAGTTCATAGCAATTATGTCAAATGTGTGCAGGTTAGCTAGACTCATCACAATCTGTGGAAGTTCAAGCAACTAATTTGCAAAGAAAAATTTGAGCAAACATTTTTGTAGTATATATCTAAGTTTCTCTATTGTATTTCTATTTACAAAATTGCATTGTCAAAAAAATCATGTCAAGGGCCAGAGCAGTAGTACAGTGGTAGGGAACTTGCCTTGTCCTCAGCACATCTGGGTTTGATCCCGGGCACTCTGTTCAATCCCCCAAACCCTGTGAGGAGTGAACCCTGAGTGCAGAGCTAACCGAATTCCCTGACCCCATCTGTGTTCTACCCCTTTCTCCCTCCAAAATGTCAAGTCATGCTAGTCAATGTGCTCAATGTCTCATGTGTTCTTTTTTTTCCATTTATTCATTCAATAAAGATGTATTGAAACTTAGTATGTTCAAAAACCCAGGGAGATTTCTAAAATATTTTTTTGTTAATGTGTCATTAGAGAGATAATGCCAAAATCACAAAATTAAGCCTTAGAATTCCTTCGGCCTCCTTTCTTTTTTATTTTGGGTCACCGAAATAGATCTCAGGAGGTACCCCAGACCCTACCAGAGATTTCAGACACCAGGTGAGTGGTTCAGAGCAAAGGTCACAGGATAAAATGATGCTGAGGCTCTTCTGTGTGAGGGTTACCTAAGTCACCCTGGAAGTGCTGAAGCTTTTTGGTGCTGCACTCAGCATTACTCAGTGGTCACTAGAGCTGCACTCGGACACTTGGGGGACCCTGTGCCAGAAACAAATGGGATTGGGTCCAAACTGGCATGAAAACTAATGGCTGGACTATCTCTTTTTTTTTTTGCCTTGTGGAAGTATTTTTTTTTAATTTTTAATAGTGAGACATCATGAGGTACAGTTGCAGACTTACACATTTTTGTACTTGGGTTTCAATTTTACAATGATCAAATACCCATCTCTTGATTATCTCTTGTTCCTTCCTCTCTCAAAATACAATCATATAAGATTGGGAAGTAGACTGTAGCACTGTCCTCCCATTGTTCATCGATTTGCTCGAGTGGGCACCAGTAACGTCTCCATTGTGAGACTTGTTGCTACTGTGTTTGGCAAATTGAATAAGCCACAGGGAGCTTGCCAGGCTCTGCTGTGTGGGCGGGATACTCTCGGTAGCTTGCCAGGCTCTCCAAGAGAGACGGAGGAATAAAACCCAGGTCGGCTGCATGCAAGGCAAATGCCCTACCCATGGTATCGCTCCAGCCAACCTCAAATAACATTGTGAAACTTGTTACTGTGTTTGGCATATCGAACCCATCACGGGTAGCTTGCCAGGTTTTGCCATGTGGGTGAGATACTCTCTGTAGCAGGCAAGGCTCTCTGAGAGGGACGGAGAAATCAAACTCAGGTCAGCCGGTCAGCCACATGCAAGGCAAATGCCCTACCTGCTGTGCTATTGCTCCAGCCCCTCAAATAGATAAAAATAAAAAAAAAGGCTTACATGCATCATTATGAAGAAGCAAAGTAAGAACTAAAGAATCTAAGGTAAAACAATTTGTAACCTCAATCACCTGGCTTCTTAAATGGAAGCCAATTTCTAGCAACTTTCACAAGTTTTACATTTAACACAGAAGAACAGAAATGATAGCAATGCTTTGGAATTGTGTAACAATGAGTGCCACACTTCAAAAACCGACTTTTTTTGAGAACTGATTTCAGAAGTAAACAGTGTCACTAACAACCCAACCCAATTTTAAAAAGGAATTCACAGAATTTTAAATGTACCTAAGCTCTTAAATAACTGATCTGAGACTATATATTCTGTCTCATTATTAACATGACTCATTCATTCACAGAAGTCCTGGGTCCTGGGTCTGGCTTACAGTGGCTCCCTAAATTAGACACCATACAATGGAGAGCTTTTAAGATTGCAATGGTCCATATCCAGTAAAATGGCTTAAACATCCAGAACAACGGCCTCAGTCCCTAATAATTCAGAAAGAACTGCTTACAGCTGCACACCACAATATGATTATTTTTACCAGGACTGAAATGAAGCATTGGGGATGATTTCCTTTGGATCAGTACTATTGGGTAACACTGGCTCACATTTTATTCATCTTAACAAAAAAGTTTTGTTTTTTGTTACAATCAGCCTGCCGCTGGTCTCCTTCCATACAGGAGATTCTATGCTAGAATGTTCTTAACACTAGCACTGGTTCCATCTGTGCTTTCCATTAAGTCCTCATGATCCTTCAAGAAAACCCAGTTTTTTTTTTTTTAGACCCCCTACACAACTCTTCCTGTAGATCTGCACGGCTATGCTTATGCTGATGCTGTAACTTGTATCTTGCTTAGAGATGCCTTTTCTATGGTCCTTGGGGGCTGTGGAGTAGGACGGCCTGACATCACCAATTCAACAATACAACATAGAGTTCTCATCTCAATTAGAGTGTGATATTTAGTCACCTCTAATACTGAGCTGCACTTAGAAAATTATTTTTTAGACATCTGACAAGATTAATGACATGCTTCTAGCTATAATGTGTCATTAAAATAATCAGGAAGTAACATCTCCAGTTAATCAAATGTTTTTGATATACTCTCACAGTATTGGAAACGCTGAAAATCTTGCACTTTACTTAAGTAATTTTATGAGCAGCACAGGAACTTGTCCTACTGTAAAATAATTTCATCAGATTTAGCTGGCTAGATAATGATACTAAAATATAAAAATAGACAAAAGGGACATGAGTGACCTAAGCATCCCCTGCCCCGAGGGTATCTCACCTATATTCTAATATTTTGCTTGTTTTAGAGCCAAACCTAGCAGTGATTAGGGCTCACTCTTGGCTCAGCCATCAGGGATCAGTCCAGATGGAGCTCAGGGGACCATATGTAGTGCCAAGGATCAAACCTGGGTCTACTGCACGCAAGGAAAGTGCTCTGCCCACAGTACTATCTCTCTGGCCCTCTCTTATTTACCTCTCTTTATCTTTTTTTAATTTTCCATCAGTTTAGGAAGTCATAACAAATAATCTGTGAAATGCAGCCTAAGGAATTGCCATCAATCAGGGCTTCTATTTGCCATTTTTGCCAATAATACCTTAACTAATCAGGAAAACGTGTCAATTCCTCTGCAGAAATGTGAAGACTATCACAAATATTCACTAAAGTGTAGGCTCTCTGGAAGCAGAGCTTGCCTATCATCATGTTTTTATAATTTTATCTGTACCTGGGAAGCATGAGGATTAGTTGAACACAAAATGTTCAATGCATGTTCATTGGGTAAATATTCGAAAGCAATGGTGTCCTTTAAAAAAATACATGATTAGTGGAGTCATGTTTATAAAATGAAATGCATTTTTTTGAAAAACATAACGGGTGGATTCCTATCATATCATTTAAGCTTTTGCATCGTTATCCCATGTGCAATAATATGTGTCATATAGAGCGGGGAATTTGGCAGGGTAAGAAAATGAGGAAAGTGCAGAAAAGCAAAGAAGCATCGATAGAGACACAGAGAACACAAGAGCATGATATGAGAAGAATCGAAGATTCTGAAAATGCATCCTAGTAAATAATCTCCCACTGAGAGATGTATTCAATTAAAAAAAGAAACACCCAAGGCGCAATGTCAGCACCGAGCCACCTGCAGGAAATGCTTTTTGATGTTCACACACAGGCACCCAGTTTCATGTTGGATGTTGTTTATTTCACCAAGAGCTCAAATTCAAGAGAAAACTGAGCTTCGACACACATTCCTTATGGAACTGCATCTAAGTCAAATAATCACAGACTCAAATTGGGTCACTGCTACCTGCATCATTTTACATAAATCTCAGTCTAGATTTTTTTCCTGCAGTATGTTCCTGACCCTTAAATCTTTATCCACTTATTCTTATCCCAGATTCTTATCCATTCTTATCCCAGATTGGGAGAGAGAATATTTTTGCATATATCACATCAAATTGGAATGCTGAAACTTAGCTAAGAGAAAGGTCATAAAGCAGAAGATAAAATAAGTTAACGTTGGCTAACACATCTGCTAGAACTGGGTTGAAGTGGCAATCAAATTCTATCTCTTCAATTTTCCATAAAATAACGTGAAGAAAACAGTTCTCGATTTACTTAATCATACAGTTCGAAAATAATTTTGTTGCATCTTAAATGCCAGGCATTATTAGAAAAATCAGAGTATAAAGATATGATTTAACTAATTACCAAGACAACAATTACTTGAATAAACATCTCCTCTACTCTCCTCTATTCCTATTTTTGGTGCCATAATGTAGAGTGCCATCATTTTTCTCCCACGTTTTTGTCTTTCATCTTATGTGTCACACTCAATGATGCTTAGGCAAAGCTTGGCAAAGTCACTCTTGGCAAAGCTTCGGGGACTATATGTGGTGCCAGGTATCAAACCCCGGTTGGCCATGTGTGCAAGGTAAACACCCTACCCACTGTACTATCACTCTGGCCCCTTTCCCCCCACTTTATTAAAACTGGCTTTTACTCTGTCACAAAGGTCTACATACGCCAACCTCTGCACCTCCAAACCTCTCCATCATATTCCTTGTAGAGCACAAAGCCCTAATCCCTCCAACTTTAAAATCTGCCCTGGATCTAATTTGCTCCTACCTCTTCTTCTGCCTGATGCTGGGTTCTTTACTGGCACCTGAAGACTCACTGTTCTCTTCCTTGACCAGGTTTTCAATATCTCAAAGGACTTTCCCTACTGCACTTAGATGCCATCCCTAGGAGCTACGCATTCAACAGGAGTGACTCCATGCCACCCGCCTCCCTTATAGAACAAGTCCAGAACTTTATTTTCCCTTGGGCCATCCCTGTTTTAATCAGTGCCCTTCAGTGTCCAGGTTCCCTGGTGCGTTCAGGACAAAGAAGACATCTGCCGGCGGATGGATGTAGGAACGGTTCCACAGTCATGTAACCAGTGATGACTTTATTCAATACAACACACCCCCATGAGATAGTTACAAAGCTTTCATGTTTAAGTTTCATTCATATAAAGATAGAACACACATCCCTCTACCAGTGCACATTTTCTACCACCAATGGCCCCAGTATCCCAATCCCCCAATCCCCCCGCCTCTATGGCAGACAATTTACCCCATACTCTCTCTCTACTTTTGGGCATTATGGTTTTCAATATAGATACCGAGAGGCTATCACATCTGGCCTTTTATCTACTTTCAGGACTCATCTCCCATTCTGAGCGATCCCTGCAACCATCACTGACTTAGTGATCCCTTCTCTATCCCAGCTGCCTTCTCCCCCAGCTCATAGGCAGCCTGCCAACCATAGAGCGATCCTCCTGGCCCTTGTCTCTACTGTCCTTGGGTGTCAGTCTCATATTATGTTATTTTACATTCCATAAATGAGTGTAGCCCTTCTATGTCTGTCCCTCTCTTTCTGGCTCATCTCATTTAGAATGATACTTTCCACGACCATCCACTTATAAGCAAATTTCATGGCTTCATCTTTCCTAATAGATGCAGGGTATTCCATTGTGTAGATATACCAAAGTTACATTATTTTAACAGTCGTCTGTTCTCGGGCACTCAGGTTGTTTCCAGATTCTGGCAATTGTGAACATTGCTGCAGTGAATGTACAGGTGCAAAGTAGAAATGACATCTGCACCTGAGAAAGGATCTTTGAAGAGGTGGTGAGACCTGCAAGACGGCCCAGAGGGGATGGAAATGACTGCACGCAAGAAGAGAGAGCAGCAGAATGCCTCAAGTCTTTCTATGTCCAACTGTCAAACATTTCCTGTCTTGGTTAGACTGTCATAATCCCAACCTCCTAAGGTGATATACAGGATATAAAATTTCTTTATTTTATTTATTATTTTGGTTTGGGGGTCACACCTGGTGATGATCAGGGCTTTCTCCTGGCTCTGTTGTCAGGAACCACTCTTGATGAAGCAGGGGATCAAACCCAGTCAACTACGTGCAAGGAAAGCACTCTACCCACTATCACGAAAGTCACCAGTATAAAAATTTCTTTTCCTGAAATTTTGACCGGCCTCAAATAAGACTAAACAAATTCATCAACCAAGTTAGCCAATAAATGTTTCTTTCCCCACTTATTCTACTGTCTGATGAACGATCTATTCTTTGACTCTTTGAAAGAATGGATCTAAAACTAGCTGAGTCTATTTTTGCCTTGTGGGAATATTTTGAACTACTCAGTCAATTTATTTAACAGTTACAAGACAAACCAGACTATTTCAAGTTAGTTTCTTTAAATTCTATCTTTTAAATATCTGTACATATCTTTTGTTTATTGGAAATACCCATGGTCAAAGAAAGTCATAGTATTCTAATATTGTTTTCATGCTTCCTATCACTTAATCACTTAATCACTTAACTTCCCGTTAGTCGTCGATTTGCTCGAGCGGGCGCCAGTAACGTCTCCAT
>JAOXYA010000005.1:7271994-7286962 GCA_028565675.1 Sorex palustris | reverse complement strand
GAAGGGAAGGAGGGAGGGAGGGAGGGAGGGAAGGAGGGAGGGAGGAAGGGAGGGTAGGAAGAAGACTTTTCTAAAGATCATGGAAGCCATTTATGAGAAGATCACACATGTGCTGATTTATAAGGGATGAAACAAGACAAAGATAGCAGGGAAGAGACTCCCACTTGTAGGAAAGTCCGATTAATTCACTAACATTAAGGAGAAGTGTGTTTCAGATGAAGATGAGGCTAGAAAGAGAGAGACTGGAACCAAACCATACAGTATCTCACTGTCTATTCAAGTGACTTTAATTGTTCTTCTAAGACCAACCTCTGAGGGCCTCAGAGATGTGTGTTCACACAAGGTCACATTGGTTGTGGGTGAAGTGAAATCAGCAGTAGTCTAAACAAATGCTCTAAAAGGCTTTGCTGGTCATGAAAAAGAAGTGGAAAAGTTCAAGATATATTTAAGAAGAAAAAAGTCAATAGGACCTAGTTCTGTGTCTTGGTTCTGTGTTCCTAAATCTTCCAGGATTAAAATTTACTCAAATGGCCTGCCATTCTCTGAGATAAGTAATATTGGATAAGGGGCCAGGTTCATCTCTAGGGAAACAGTACACATCAAATCCTTGTGGCATTTATTAAATACTATATATACCAAGATGGTAATTGGAACTTTGTACTATCTCTACTAATCAAGAAAACTCTTTAACTGAAGAAGAGAACTTCTCGTACCTTGCATTAACTGAAGGGAATGAGAGGGAACCTTGCCCACAGGTTCAACTTTGATGGTGTGGCTGAACAAAATACTATTGCTCTTAACTCTCAAATTCATCTGTTTACAAGAAGCTATAAATCTTCCACTCCCGCACCCATTCCTGACTGTGACATCCTAGGCAGTCTTAGAGGGGGCAGGCCAGTGCCCACCCAAACAAAGCCCTGGCAGCTGCCCGCTCCCACACTCCAATGGCCATGCCTCCAGCCCTGGAGCTGCCTGCTCCCATACTCCAATGGCCATGCCTCCAGCCTCATCACCTTGGGACTGAACCTCAAAGGGAACTATACCTGCCCCCAAATTTAGAAAAATGGGTCCCTGTGGTTAAAAACTCCACCATCTTGGAATCAGGATGGGCCACCACCTCACATCTCCCTGTACTTTCAGTAGCCCTGGCAACCATGCACATGAACCATCTCTGCCACCATGGAAGCTCTTCTACTGGCCTTGTTCCAGAGACTAATAAATAAATCTTGAAAGAGATCAATTAGCCACAAAAATTTCTCAGGCACAGTCCCATTAAAAAATTTAATTCCAGCTGGACTGCCCAGTTAAATGTTCTGGATTTTCTGGAATGAGCAGCCGCATTTGCATCTCCAAACTTTACAACACTGACAATTCAGTAGTAGCACACCAGATTGGACGTGAAGTAACATGGAAGCCAACCAATCTCAATTAAAAATAACTAACACAGAAGGCTTAACTTGCAACACTTTACTAGTCCCTCAGACAAGGATTTAATGTCCTCATGAGGAAATACAACAATTTTTACCAACTTTGTTCTCTGAAAATATTTTTTGATTTTTCTGTTTGTCATTTTTAAGTAACAAGCAATATAAAATAAATTATTGTGGGTCTGCTAAGGAGGCAGGCTTGAAGGGTGGCTGGGAAAATGTACCCAATGGTATAGTGAAAGTGATAGTGGTGGTGGGATTGGGGTTGGAATACTGAATGCTTGTAACAAATCATCATGAATGACTTTGTAAACCACAGTGATTAAATAAAGTGTGGAGGAAAAAATCTTGCACTCCCTTTCACAACATGTTCTTATGAGGCTGGTGAATTCCAAATCAACAGAGAAACTTTAAGGAGGGGTGGAGGGGGGGGTGGGAGGTGGAGGCAGTGCAATACTACAATTTGTTTTGCACCTAATCAACTCAGATTTGATCACCAGCAATACATATGGTTCCCTGAGAGCCAGGAGTAATCCTTGAGGAACTCCAGGTGTAATCCCAAAACAAACCAAAAACGGACAACTGGTGGGGCCAGAGTGATTGCATAGCAGGTAGAGTGCTTATGGCCAATCTGGGTTTGATCACTGTCACCACATTTGGTCCCCTGAGTTCTGTCAGAAGTGATCCCTGGTGCAAAGTCATGAGTAAGCCTTGAATACTGCAGGGCATGACCCTAAAACAAAACAAAACAAAACAAAACAACAACAATAACCAAAAGCAGAAACTTTTTACAGATTTATTCTTTGGAGCAAAAACCAACACCCCCTCCAACCCGTCCCCTGCAAAAAAAAAAAAAAACCTATGAAATGCAGTTTTCTCCTAAGTGAAATGCGCTGTCATCCACATTACAGCAATTTTTTAAAATATTTATGCAAGATTCTCAGATTATCTTCTCGGCATTAGATGCTGCCCATTGAAAAAGAACCCTTATACACTGCTGATGGGAATCAGCGAACTGGATCAAGTGCCACCAGGAACTGTACAGAGAGTTTTCAAAATATTAAAAATTGCCATGTGATCCAGCAGTTCCATTCTGAGGTATGGAGAACTGAACTCAAAGACACGGATCTGGAAAGATGTACGCATACCTATTTCACTGCATCACTATGTACAATAACTCTCAAGATATGGGAACAATCCAAGTGTCCAACAGCAGAGAAGTGGATCAAAAGGATAAGGTGAATGCCCCTGAAATGCCACTCAGCAGGAAGATGAAACTGTGCCATTTGTGGCAATGGAGATGGAAAGTGACAGACCTGAAGCATATCTCTACGGAATGACCTCATCCATATGGGGTTTCAAAGGAACAAAGCAAAGGAACAGATAAAACCAAAACAACAAACTGAAAAACCTTAATCTCTGTCCAAAGAACTGAGATTACCAGAAAATGAGATGGGAGAGGGGATCAAAGGGTTGAGTTAGGGCATCAGTGGACGGTGGCCGAGGAACAGTGACACTTTGGTGATGAGCGTGATAACAGACATTTTGAAGATGTGTGAAGCCACACTTATAAAAAGCACCACCTTGCAAACCAACATTACCTTGATGAAAACAAAAGAAATCGGCCACCTACCTATTAAGAGAATGGGGTATTTCAGAATTTTCTGAGCCTGTCGACACCAGGTAATCCTTGTTGGCTGTCACTAAGTCCAAGGTGAACATTTTGAAAGCACTACTCACAGAAAACTGCTGTTGCAAGTGGCCCTCTGTAACCCATCCCCAGAGCCTTCTGTAAAATAAAATGTCAGGGCTGGCACATAGCTCCAATATAAGGCACTTGCCTTGCGTGTGTGTAGTCCTGGGTTCTGCTCCCAGCACGATCAAATCAAATAATAAAATGTCAATCCCATAATATCACCTTTGGGAAGGGATAAGTTTTTGAAAGAATATGTTGATGACTCAAGAAATTTTCTCCAGAAGCTAGAGCCATGGTTTGCATTCCTTCCTCGGTCCTGTACAAACCGCCAGAGAGCAGATCAGAACAATCCAGAGCCCCTTTCTAGTATGAGCGTCCTCATCAATCCAACACTGCTTTTAGTTTTTATGAAGGGCGTGTGGCTCTCCAGAAATCTCTGTCACAAGAGAACTTGAGAATAGCACAGAATCTGTTCAGGCCTCAGGGCTCAAACACTAGGCTGAATACTGCACTCATGCTGGCCTGATGCATCTTTATGGAGCAAAAAATGCACCAAGATCTTCAGTTAAGCAGATATCCAGCTAACTGGAGTAGTCAAAGAGGTACACATTTTCTTTGATTTTTTTTTTTTTTTAAAGAAAAAAGGATAAGGAATGAACAGCTTTGTGGTTAACGAAAAAAAGTCCATCTTGAACTTGGACAGACTGTGAAATCTGACTCAAGACTGTCCTCTAGAGGCCAACCTTATGTGTTCCTCTGTACAAAAGCAGCCTAAGAAATGGCTGGGAAAACACTACAAATGTAGGATACTTCCAAATGCAGATTTCACACACTATCCCCTATATGCTAGACACTACTGGAGCATACAAAAATTTGTTTTACACAGCCCTGCCCAGTTTCCCCTCATGTTAATCAGAACAATTTAATTAACTAAAATAATCAGCTAATCAGTAGTACTTTACGACTTATTTGGAACTGTAATATTTACTGGAGGTAACTGAGTTAACAGGGGGTTAGTAGGGAGGGTCCCCAACCTGTTCAAATGGAATGGTGTTCTTAGAAATGCTTAGAAATGGGGGAAATTTGGACACAGGAACATTTTTTTTTTTTTTGCCTTTTGGATCATACCCAGGGATGCTCAGGGGTTACTCCTGGCTCTGCACTCAGGGGTCACTCCTGGCGGTGCTGGGGTCGGGCTGGGCGGGAATTTCTCCTGGCCGTGCTCAGGGGACCATGTGGGATGCTGGGAATCGAACCTGGGTCGGCCGCGTGCAAGGCAAACACCCTCCCTACCCGGTGTGCTATCTCTCCAGCCCCAGGAACATAATATTTTCTGTATTATACAGGCAGAATGTATGTGCAAAGCCAGAAGAAACTACTGAAACAACCTATTTCTCTTGTTTGAGCCAATGACTGTGATAATTGTTGCAACAGCTTTATAAATATAGCATGCCTATTCTAAGCATACAAAGTTTATTCGATTTGAGAAAGTATTCTGGGGTTTGTGTGTATGTGTTTTGTTTGGGTTTTTTTTTTTTTTTGCTTGTTTTGTCTTCTTTGATGGCCATACGCAGCAGTACTCAGGGATTACTCCCAGCTCTGTGCTCAGGGATCACTCCTGACAGGGCTTGGGAGTTATAGCTCATTCCAGGGACCAAACCAGGGTCTGCAGCTTGCAAGACAAATGCCCTACTTGCTACTATTGCTCCAGCCCCAGCTAAGAAATTTGAATCACCACCATCAAGCAGAAATTTCTTTGTTTACCATTTAGGGATTAGAAAAGCAGATAGTCAAAATTCAGAAATTATTTTGCAGAGATAAATAAATTAGGTCCATCAGGTCTACTTTCTCCAGGAAGAAACTCATTCAATCAACTTAAAATAAAACAAAACAAATTCAGAAAAGATTCCCTAAACAAAAGAAGATGTGTTAGAAAAGGGTAATAATTCAGAGCCATTTCTTTACTTACAACAAAGTAAAACTGAGAACATCCACCTCATTTCTGTAATTAAACAAGGACATAATAAGACAGATATTGCCTATCTGGAGAAACAGCAGAAGAGCTTAGAGAACCAGCCTATGGTCACAAGTTCAAATACCCCATGTCCTACGGAGCACAATCCTGACAGCACCACACACAGTTTCTGGCCACACCACAGTCAGGTATGTGTAAGCAACACAATAAGAGGTGCGACCCCAGACAAATGCCATAGCTGAAATGATGCGTGGGCACAATAGCACAATGGCAGCTTATGAATTTTAGGAGACCCCAGCGAGCATAACCCTAACTGTGTGCCTGAAAATATTGTGAGTCCCAGTGAACAAACGCACAAGCATCAAAACCAAAGAAGTGTGACCTCACTGAGCACATGTGCTGCGTGACCTCCAGCATGAAATACGCGAGAAGTGTGTGAGACACCCTGAAATCACAATGACAACAGCAACGGCAGCAAAGAGAAGACAGGAACTCTTGTTTAAGTTCGGTTTTGGTTTGAGGGCCATAACTGGTGGGGCAGGTGTGGATTATTATTGACTCTGTGCTGAGGAATCAACTGGTGAACCTCATGTAGTGCTGTGCTAGAACCTGGGTTGCCTGTGTGCAAGGCAAGTACTTTGTCTACTGTATTATCTCTCTGGTCCCATAAGAGTTGTTTTGTTTTGTTTTGCTTTTGTCACACCTGGCAATGTTCAACAGATACTGTTGGCTCTACACTCAGGAATTACTCCTAGCGATACTCAGGGGACCACATGGGATTGCCAAGGAAAGAACCCAGACCCACAGCATGCAAGGCAGCCACCTTACCTGCTGTACTATCATTCCGGTTCCATATCCCATAAGTATTTTTTGGGTTTTTTTTTTTTTTGGTTTTTGGGTCACACCCGGCCTTGCCCAGGGGTTATTCCTGGCAGATGAACTCAGGAATTACCCCTGGAGGTGCTCAGGGGACCATATGGGATGCTGGGAATCAAACCCGGGTCGGCCATATGCAAGGCAAATGCCCTACCTACTGTGCTATTGCTCCAGCCCCTGATCCCATAAGCTTTAATAAAAATAAATAACAAGGAAAGACACTGGAAAGAAGATAATAATACAGTCACCATATTTGATCAACAGTAGTTTAAAAATACTCTGATTGGAACTGGAGAGATAGTACAGCAAGTAGGGAGCTTGCCTTGTATGTGGCCAACCCAGGTTTGATTCCCAGCATCCCATATGGTCCCTTGAGCACAATTGGGAGTAATTACTGAGTGCAGAGTCAGGAGTAACCCCTGAGCATTGTCAAATGTGGCCAAAACCCAAACAACAACAACGAAAATACTCTGATAGGGGTGAAGGAGACAGTAGAAGGGGGAGGGTGCCAACCACAATTTGCAGGTGCCAACCACAATTCTATCCCTGAAACCACATGATTCCTCAAAAATCACTTTTGGTGGCAAGGCAAGAGCCTTATCTCCTGTACTAGCTTTCCAGCCCTGCTTCTTATCTGTAAATTGTGGCATGGAATATAGTAAGAATTATAAATAGGGGGCTGGAGCAATAGCACAGCAGGTAGAGCATTTATTTGCCTTGCACGCGGCTGACCCAGGTTCGATTCCCTGCATCCCATGTGGTCCCCTGAGCACCACCATGGGTAATTCCTGAGTCCAGAGCCAGGAGTAAAACCCTGTGCATTGCTGGGTGTGACCCAAAAAACCAAAAAAAAAAATGTATAAATAAATTAGTTGAAAGACAATTACTTGACTCTTGCCCTATATGTCTATTTAAAAGACAGCGTAAGACCTTCTTGGATTCTGAATGAGCATCTCCCCCCACCTCCCAATACTTCCGGAAGCCCTGGAAGCCACACCCACTTCCCACTGCTGCCTTGTAAACTCACCTACTAGCCTTGTTCCATAGATTTATAAATAAATCTCAAAAGAGAGCAACTAGCCACAAAAATTTCTGGGATATCTGTTCCCGGCTAAGCCCTCCAAGGAGATCCTAGGAGGGGGTATGAGCCAGCTCCTGCCTACCAAAGCACCACACTCACGCCTCAAAGCTGCTGCCACACTTCCAGCTGAACCGCCCAGTTAAACACCCTGGATTTTTTGGGAGATTTTTGACATCTCAAACTTTACAACACTGACATCCCAGTAGTAGCACACCAGGTTAGATGGGAATGTAACATAGAAGCCAACCAATTTCAATGAACAAAAAAGCATTACATAGAAGGTTTAAGTTGCAACAACAGCTTAGAAAACACTTAGATAAGGACTTGGTGTCCCCTGAGGAAATATAACAGCTTTGCAAATTTTCTTTGACAGAAATATTTTTTGATTATTCTGTTAGCCATTAAATGGTAACAAGCATTGTAAAATCAATTATTGTGGGCCTGCTACAGGGGCTTGAAGAGTGGTTGGGAAAACGAAGACAATGGTGGAGGAAAGGTGGCAATGATGGTGGAATTGGGGTTGGAATATCGATTGCCTGTAACAAATCATCGTGAACAACTTTATAAATCACAGCGTTTAAAGTGGAAAACAAAGAACAGGGTATACGAACTAGCAGTGATGCACCCACCCTGAGGTTTCTCTAAATGCTACATGAGACTGATAGGTTAGGACAATAATGAACAAAACAGCAAACTCATCATCTCTCTCCAACACACACACACACACACACACACACACACACACATCCTATGGCTGCAAACACAAATATGAGAAGGAGGATGTGAGTGGAAAAGAACTGAGGAACTGAGGCCGTAGCTCACTGGCAGAGCGCATGTTGTACAAGCATGCAGGGGTTTGTTCTCAGCCCCTAAAAAAATAATAATAATAAAGTAAACAAATAAAGGCAATAAAAATTCTTTGTAGGAAGATCCCCCAGCCAGCTTAACCTACAAACACCATTTGAAGCGAATTGATATTTACTAGTGTGTCAACAGATAAATGATGATGATGGAGAAGCTCCAATTGCCACACAGAGGGGTCCGATCCTTCAGACACAAAAAGTCTTCAGACACCCTAAGGGCACATGCTTTTTTGCATACGCTTCTCCAATAAAAATAGTAGTATCAACGAATATGAAATCAAATACTGTGGGAATTTTCAAAAACCAGAATTGGGTACCAAGCCTACAGCTAAGTGGTAGTGTTTGTACCTCACAGGCATGAGACCCAAGTTCAACCTCAGCACCATTCACACCATGACATGCCATCTCCAGCAGCACTGCCTTCATGATCCCCAGCACCAGCCGGGTGAGATCTGGGGTACTGGAACACAGTGTGCCACCCCTGAACATGGCAGCAACAACAAAGGGAAGGGAAGGAGAGAAACAATAACCAGTCTTAAAGAAGAAAGCAAATATTATCTCTCACTCTACTTTGGTGAAAGCCCATTTTTTTTCCTCTCCTTTTATTGGTGAAAGTCCATATTCCTAGCCTATTTGCCATCTGAGGAAACTCAGCATAAAGCAGTGTCTTAGTTCTCAAAGTCAAACAACTGTTCTGATGGGAGCACAGCCCAGAGTTTTTGTCACTCCCATTCCTATAGTCAACCCATCAGAGTCGTCACTTTTCTCATTACAACATTATTTACCGCAACATCAAGCACACTGAATATGCACAATAAAGCACACAGTGAAAATTCATTTCTCCCCAGTGACATAACAGTCAATAAATTAAACTATTTCAAGCATCACAAAATCAAGATAATATCAGTAGTTAAATTAGTTTATATGGCATCTGTATTCCAACTCATTTCAGGGCACCAAATAGGATATAAAGTAGGATCTTTAAAGCTAACGGTAGTGAAAAAAATATATATAAGAACCATGTGATATTTCAAGTTAGACTCTAAAACTACATTTTGATATAAATCAAGCTTTGAAACCAAACACAGGAAGAGACAGAAGTGAATAAAGACACCGATGGTCAAGGCCTGGGGCACCATGGGAGTGGTAAAAGGGCAGTGCACTTTGGACACCAGAACCACAAACGAACACTTCTGTTACCAAGCTGCCTAAACTACAAAAACAAACACACCATAAATACAATTTAAAAAATATGTCTCCTCTGAACAAAATAATACTAGGAAAAGAATATTATTATTCTCCTTTTTCTTTTCTCTTTTTTAGTAGTGGGGATGGGAGGGCCACAGCCAGCAGTGCTCATGGCTTATTCCTGGCTGAGTACTCAGGAATCACTCCTGGTAATGCTTGGGAGACCATATTAAATGTAGGGGTGCTGTGCCCGAGTTTCAGATCCCCAATTGTGGAGAGAACAAATCCACACACGATAATGCAAAGGAACTTGATTACTAGCCCGAGCCAGTGCTAGCTTGAGCTAGGGCCCAAGTCTTATCCAACACAGTGGAGTCTTGGGACCCCAACTCTAAATCACAAGCAGTTGATACATTGTTCGGAGGTAAGAACAGTCTATATATACCGGGTTATTTTTAGCATTGGCGCTATTACAACAGTGGTCAGCAAATAGACAATGGCTAGTAACAGTTTCTAAGGAGGGTACAGTGGCCCTTCATGACCAGCCAGACCCAACTGCCCAATTACTTATCTTGGCAAATTACTCAACTGGGAGTTTACCATAAACTGAAAGTCCTGCTTTGGGGAAACAGAAACCGAGGCCTAGTTCAGAATGGCATCAGTTTCGCCCTCACAGGGAATCACACCCCGGTTGGCCACATGCAAGGCAAATGCCTTACTCAGTCTACTATACCTCAAGCCCCCAGCCACTACTCTTCTTATACTTAAAAAAAAAATGCACTCTACAGTTTCAAATCCCAGTACTGCATAAGGGCATCCAAGCTCTACCAGAGTGATTCCTGAGATTAGAGTCAGTCCTGAGCATAGCTGGGTGTAGCCCCAAAACAACAAAAATGTATTCTAGGGCCAGAGAGAGTACAGAAGTTAAGACACTAGTATGTGGCTGACCCTGGTTCTATTCCTGGCACTGCATAATCCCCTGATCACTACCAAGAGTAACCTCTGAGCACAGATCTTAGAGACCAAGCACTAGTGGGCCTAGCCCCAAACAAATAACAACAAAGGTACTCCAGAGACAGGAATATGGCTCTGTGAGCTGAGCACATGCTTTGATTGCAGGAGGCCTGCCTGGGTTTGACCCTTAGCCCAGAAGACCTCCTAAGCACCAAGTCTGCCTTCTACTTACCACCTTCCACCCCAACAAAAAAGTGAAAGTTTTCCAAACATGCCAGAATATTGTGCAGATATTAGGATATGTGGCTCTCTGGGATCACAGTCCCTTTTTTATTACTGAAAGTCCCAAGAATGGATTGAATCATCTCTTGGCAGGATCATCAAAGATTCTCAGAAATTAACATTGTGGATAAACCAGATTACTTATCAGGTCCTTTTCAACTATGAGTTTCTAGAATTTGCAGTGAGGGGGATCAGCAGCTTGAAGTTCCACCTTTCATTCGTGGAGGACTGGATGGGTGAGTCAGGGGCCTGAGCTACATTGCTGGCTTCCTAGCCTCCAGTTCCCAGGTGTGAGCGTCCTTCGCCACCCTCCCTTGAGGCCTCTCCTATTTGATTTAGGCAGTAAATACTAGAGAGACTGATACCCCTATATTCTTCAGTCAATGTATACCAATGGCAATTGTTTAAAATCGTGTTGCCTTTTTAAAGAGGTGGGAAGCTGTTTTCATAGATTTTTCTTTTAAATTCTCAAAAGTATAGGGCTGGAGTGATTTGAAGGGAGCTCAGCTTGCATATGGCAGACTTTGGTTCAATCCCCAGAACCACTGGTCCCCCGAGCACTAGAGCCAGGGACAATCCCTGAGCACTGCATGGTGGGACATCAAAAAATCAATCAATCAATCAATGAATTCTCAAAATTACATGTCTTAATAAATAATGGCTAACCAAAGAGTTTGCTGAAGATATACCCTGGTTGATGTTTGGTTTAGCACAAATGCAGTGGTTAATACAATAAATATCCAAATATGTGCTGGATTAAAAAAAAATGCTCCTCAAAAGGCAGCTCAGATAGAGAAGGGAGCACCAAATAAAGGGTGTTGGGAGGATACTCCCAGGACGGAAGATGCATGCTGAAAGTAGGCTATAGACCAAACATGATTGCCACTCAATGCCTCTTTTGCAAACCACAGCACCCAAAAGGAGAGAGAGAACAAAGGGGAATACCCTGCCACAGAGGCAGGATGGGATGGGGGGACAGGGGGTGGGAGGGATACTGGGATCAGTGGTGATGGAGAATGGGCACTGGTGGAGGGATGGTATTCAATTATTGTATAACTGAAACCAAGCACAAAAATTTGTAAGTCTACAACTGTACCTCATGGTGTTTCACTAATAAAAGATCTAAAAATAAAAAAATTAAAAATAAAAGTTGCCTGTCAAGATGTTAGGCTGCGGTTGGGGTTGGAGGGGAGGAGAGGGGCCCTGAAAACTCCTGGGGAGGGAAGCTGGCACTGGTGGAGGGGTCAGGGATGGAACATAGTATGCCAAAAACCCAACTATGAATAACATTGTAACTCATAGTCTTTAATAAAATAAAATTTTGAAAACCAAAGCCAAAATTCTTCTTTATCAATGAAAATTTCATCCCAATACTCCACAAGAATCAGAAAACATCACTTTACACTCATTGGCGCCTTTATGTTCCTACGAGCGTTATTCACAAAAGCCAGAACGTAGACCCGAGAACAGAGGGCTAAATAAAGCAGCTGTGCTAAGATGTTGAATGGGAAACTACACTAGAGTTGAAACGATGCGATTGTGCCCGTTGGGACAAAATGAATGGAACTTGAGGTGATTATGCTAAGTGAAATATGTCAGGAAGTGAAAGACAATTACCAGATGGTTTCACTTACATGTGGAATATAAATAACTAAAGCACTGGCAAAAAGCAATGAAACTCCTAGACTCAGAGGCAAGAATGACGGTTGGCTGAGTGCAAGAGGAGGGTAGGAAGGGGAAAGAGCTGAGAGGGTCCTTCTGGTGACGGGGTGGTACAGCTTTTGCTGGTCAACACAGCAAAGTTCTAAACTCAGAGAGAGGTATGAAGCCAGGCATGTGAATTTATATACCAAAAAACTATCATACAGCAAGATATTAGGGACTTTTATGAAAAATTGTGCTTGTGAAGTCTGACTCAAGTATTTGTGCATATTGTAAGGCTCACCTACAGGGAGACATAGACAGGAATTTTGTGGATGATAGAGTCAAAATGGATGGAAATGCTTGCAACTCATGAGCAATCTATGAAAGAGAAACAGAGTTTCCTATTTAAAACCTGAAAACCATAAAGCCAAGAAACTGCATCCCACTGGGAAGGGGAGAGAGCCTGGGCTGGACCCGAGTTTGAGCTTTGGCACTCGATGACCTCCACGCCCTGATGCCTCCAAGTGTCCAAGTTGTCCTGAGAGTCCCCGCACTGTCACTGGGCCACAGCACTAGATCTGCCACTCTGCTTAGACCAGTACTGCCAGGAGCAACCCTAAGCCCCCCTGAGCACTGCTTGGAAGGCCTTTGTACCTCGCAAAACACATTCCATCCCGTGACTCTATTGGTAAAGTTATTCTCTCAGCAATTTATAACTAAGCATGAGTCTCTTCATCTTATATTATCTGATTAGGTGACAAAGGGTGCAGTAAACTAACAAATTCATAAAGTCTTTAAATGAAATAAAATGGTTCTAACTTGTGCTATATTAATTTCATAATGGATGATGTCAGGGGCATTTAAAAGGTCAAATAGAAATGATATTCTGCCTCTCTGCAGAGATCCCATTATTACTCTAAGTACCTTAACACTTTTTATGACCAATAACAACATTAGTACTTATCCATGAAGCACAGCTATGCCAGGTTATTGGACACAGCTGGAGGCAAGACACCAGTTGTGATGAAGCAATCAACGGTTCCCATATGGTCCTTCTCAAGAATGAATTTTATACAGAAATGTCAGTGGTAACGAATGCAGCAACTTAGCACAGAGTTCAGTAAGTGATGTTCAAAGAAATAGAGTAGCCATTTCTCAAAGAAATGTTTGACCTCAAACAATGGCAACTACTTAGGAAATAACTTCTACCTCGCAATCATTCAGATGCGATGATCATTAGAAATGCATCTGGCTTAAATATCTCCTGGTGTCCAGAGGCCTCTTGCAATTTCCAAAACTGAAAATGGATTCAATTTTTTTTTGTAGGCATGATTCTAGTATTTTTAAAGTCTACCAAATTATTGAATCCAAAGATATGAAGGAACCTCAATTTCTTTAATTTGTGTAACTCAGGATATACTGTGACCTACTAAGAAACTGAGGCCGGCTGCGATAGCACAGCGGTAGGGCGTTTGCCTTGCTCGCAGCCAACATGGCCGACCCGAGTTCGATTCCTCCGCCCCTCTCGGAGAGCCCGGCAAGCTACCGAGAGTATTCGATATGCCAGACACAGTAACAACAAAGTCTTCAATGGAGACGTTACTGGGCGCGCTCGAGCAAATCAACGATCAACGGGTCACACCTGGCGATGCACAGGGGTTACTCCTGGCTCCGCACTCAGGAGTTACACCTGGCGGTGCTCAGGGGACCATATGGGATGCAGGAAATTGAACCCGGATCAGCCATGTGCAAGGCAACCGCCCTACCCTCTGTGCTATCTCTCCAGTCCCATGAGAGGACTTTTGAATGAATGATTGAGGGATGAAGATGGCAGTTGTGGGTATAGGACCTTCCCTTGGTGGGGGTGATTTTCCCTCTTCAGAGGGTCTAACCTTACTTAGTCTTCATGAAGCAAAACTAATCTGGTTCAAGCATTGCCTGATGTACTCCTAGGTTTCTGGGAGCTGTTGTCCTTGGGGATTTTATCCCCTTAGCAGACTGAATGCCTAAATTTAGCATCAGTTCAAGGTTCCATATAGTCGATGTTGAATTGACTAAAATGGCTCATCTGAGTGAGATCTTTAGCAAGTTTTAGTTGCTCATCTGAGTTGCAAAGCCAACTCAGATCCAAAATAAGGATCTTTTTTTCATTTCTTTCTTTCTTTTGTTTCTAGTAGTCAAATAATTGGTTTGGCTAGTCTCACAGGAAAGACCTTATCTTGCCTTCCTTGAGAAAAATATAGCTTGTGCCCATAAGCAAGAAAATTTAGCAGGTGTTTTTTTTTGTTTTATTGTTTGTTTGTTTGTTTGTCTTTGTTTCCCAATTATCAGAGGTTTTGAAACAACACTGATTCTCAAGCTTTATGCTTAACTATGGTTTTGTTTATCAAATGATATTACCTGACCTTGCAAATGATTGCAGACATGGTTACAACTCATGTCATCTGATTCCAGAGCTCACACTTCCAATCACTTGCATTCATATTCAATGGAGAGTAATGTCTATTGAAATATTCTCCAGTATGGGGCTGAAGATAGTGCAGCAGGTAGGTGGCTTGACCTGTACAAGACCAACCCTGGTTCAGTCCCCAAGGCCATCATCTCCCCAAGCTATGCCAGTTGTGACCACTGAGCACCAGGCCAGAAATAAACCCGGAGTACCACCCACATGGCCAGTCTGTTGGAGACTGAATTTTTAGAATGACTCTTGAGCAAGAAACAAGTTTTTTTTTTAATTTTATTGAATCACCGTGAGATAGTTATAAGCTTTCATGTTTGGGTTACAGCCACACAATGATCTAACACCTCTCCCTCCACCAGTGCACATTCCCCACCACCAGTATCCCCGGTGTGCCCCCCCTTTCCCACTCCCTCCCGCCTCCATGGCAGACATGATTCCCCAAACTCTCTCTCTACTTTTGGGCATTATGGTTTGCAATACAAACCCTGAGAGGTTATCATGTTTGGTCCTTTATCTACTTT
>JAOXYA010000005.1:7230630-7241693 GCA_028565675.1 Sorex palustris | reverse complement strand
TTGTTGCCAACTGTGCACACCCTTGAGCCCGCCCTATCCTCGCAACCCCGAGACACACACACACACACACACAAACAGAACTACTGAAGATCAAATATATTAGGTTCAATACTCTCACAAGATTGTTCCATATATTTTATGTTTGATTTATCCAGTGATACTCAGGGCTTCCTCCTGGCTCTGTGCTTAGGGATCACTCATGGCTGTGGTCAAAGGACCATGATAGGTAGTATCAGAGATCAAACACGGGACAGCTGTGTGCAAAACCCTACCTGCTCTACTATCTCTCTGAATTTAATTTTATATTTTCTCCACACACAAAAAAATCTTGATTAAAAATTAGAGGTAACGGGGCTGGAAACGTAATACTGTAGGCAGAGTGCTTTCCAAACCGGGATCCCTGGCACTCTGTATGATCCCTTGAGCCCCTCAAGGAGTAAATCCCAAGCTCAGAGTGAGGAGTATCTCCTGAACATTACCAGGTGTGCTCCCTCAACCCCCCAAAATCCAGAGATACGGAGGTGGTGGAGGGGCTGAAAGAGACCCTGAAATGTTGTGAGAGACATAGGCACTTTGTTTGTGGGCATGGTATGGGGGCATTGTATGGCTAATACATATAGATATTTACTTCCTTTTAGACCTATCTTGAGAAAAAAAGAAAAGGTAAATAAAACACTTATGTCAGAAGAACAATGACAAATAGTGGCTGGTCTCACTCATGTGTGGATTCCACAGAAACAAAGTAAAGGAACAGATAAGTCCAAATGAAAACAAATGCTTGGACTCCAAGAACTGGGGCTCCTAGAGGGTCAGGGAGCTCAGATCCAGAGGACTGTGGAGTCAAGGGCTGCTGGTCCTTTGGTGGTGATGCAGTGTTTTGTGGTAACATATATATTTTTTAAAAAACACATGCAAAATTATACCCCCAAATCAAATAAGATCTTGTAAGCCAACATTACCTCAATAAGGAATAATTTAGACGGGCGTATGAAACTATCATAATGCTATGGAAAGTAAGTGCATTTTCTTGTAAAGGCTTGACCAATCTGTTTTGTACTCATTTTAAATATTAGATTTCAGAGTGGAGGTAAAAGTAAGTGATTTGAGGGCAGCATTCCCAAAAGTAATTGCAAAGGTTATTCCTCAGGTACAATAGTCTCTCGTGTTTGTGACTAAATATAAAAAGAAAAACCAATAATTTAGTGTCATACAACCTGACTTATTTTGTGACCTTTGGCCAATAATGTAAACTCTTTTTGCTTCAATTTGCTCCTCTGTAGAAAGGAATAATAACTGCACTCTACTCACACAATTGTTGAAAGAATTAAATAAAATAATTTATGTAAAGCACTTAACACAGCGCTTCACACATAGTGACACATAAAACTGTTGACTCCCATTACAACTAGAGCTTCGGATACAACAACCCATGAGAACTACTTTAAAAATCAAATCAAATCCATGTACATATGATTCCCTTTGTCTGTCGCTGAAACTACCTAGAAACCACATGCCTGCCTTGTTTGGATAATAATGACCCACCAACCACACAACCTCTGTTTCACTGGCTCTCTGGCATTCCTGTGAATTTGTCAAAGTTGGCGCATGTTAATAAAATGATTCACGAAGATGTGTTGCAGGATGAGGGACAAGGACAGTGGTCACTTCCATGAGGTCATGGATGCACTGTCCTGAACAGCACAGGCAGACTGCTAACATTCTAGTCATCTCTCTCTGATTTTCCTCTTGACAGTTGTCTTTCTAACCTTCCAGGGGTTCTATTAGATCCCCCACAATGGTGAGATCCTCTAGGGCAGCGCAGTTGACAAATGAAAGGGAACAACAGATAGCTGGAGAGTGCTCTTTGCCCAGAGCTGCTCATCCGCCGGCAATAGTGATTTTTATTTATTAGCACACGGCCTGTCCTCTATCACGGCTCACCCCCCCCAACCCCCATGACAGCAAAAGCATTTTAACTTTTAATAAAAATGGGAGAGTGCAGCACTCCTGTGTAAGGCGCTTTCAGCAAAGTGCACGGCTAATGAATATTGTCCATTTGTATCCGAATAATTTATGATGTCAGCAAAGTGTGGGTGGGGAAATGGGAATTAAGTCCTAGTCATTAGTTACCATGAGAGGGTGAGAGCCGAGAACAGGGGGGAGCAGAGAGGCTACGGAGGTGGGAGGGTGCTGGAGAGTATAAGAGAAAAGGCAATTTGATAGAAAGAAAATCGGGAGTCAGATGGTTCTGATCTATCAACAAGAGCCAGCTTACACAAGTTAACCTGCTTGTCGTGGAAGATTTTCATAACCACTTTTTCTGTCTTATCCATCAACTTGCCACCTTGGGCAGAGATAAACTGCATTTGATCTGCTGTTGCCGTGTATTTAATTTGCAATCATACGTTTGTGTGATAGAAGAAAGAACATTGCACTGCAAGCTTAGGAGTCAAGTTTGAGCAGAAGTTATATAATAATTGGGCATATTTAACACAAGTCTTAACTTCCCAAGACAAATGAAAAAACAAGCTGGGAAAAAAGTTCAGTACTGAATATATCACAGTGAATCTGAGAATGCATAGTTTTAAGTAAATTATATGTCTATTAATATAATTAAAATAACTGCCTAAATATGTACCTTAATTATAAATGAAGCAATAATCCTACTATGAAGAATAAATTACATAATTATCTAATTAAATAGATATCTAGACGGTGCTGAAAATTAATGATCATATTGTAAAATTTTATTGTTGAAAATTGTGAAGGTGGGTGACAGAGAGGATAAAGGGGATATAAAAAGCCCAGAAATAGAAGCCACTTAACATACATTAGAATAAAAATTTCAATACTTTAAAAATATGACAGAATGTTTTACCACTGGAAGTGAGAATTAAAGCACATACAGCCTGATGCTAAACCACTACACATCCTGAATCTTCTCTATCACAACATATGTGAAAACAAATCACAATCTCAGCTCGCCAAATGCCTGAAAAGATATGAACAATAAAAACTGACATGATTCATATGATAAATCAGAGACTGTGAGATGCAGGTAGTTGAGGAATGGAGCTTCAAAGCCACTTATAATTCAAATTTTTATTTTGATGTTCAAATATGTACCATTAGGTTGTAAATTTAAAAAATTCTGTGATTTGCTAAAATCTATAGATCTAAATTTGCAGAGATTCTTCCCAACCAAAGTAGTCCATCTGCCTTACCAACTTGTTATATTTGGTCTCTCATAACCTTTCATGGGTTTTGGATAGTGTCATTTTTAGAGTAATTTTAGATGGAAAAAATACAATCGTACTTTGTGGAAGGTCATTCGAACTTTCATAAGTTTAAACATACTTTGCTCAACAATGAAACCTATAGTCACATATCATCTATGATATGCTATGAATTCTTCCCTCAAAATGCAGGTTGACAAAAGAAAGGAAAGGAAAAATCAACCTGTAAGAAGAGATAAACTTCAAATATATTACACTTAAGAAGAAACAAGTGGAAGAAAAAAGAAAGAACAAGAACAAAGATAAATTTAAAAGCTACACATGAATAAATAGAAAAAAAGGCATAATTTCAACTTTACTTATATTACCAGTTAGCATGTTTATCTTAAAGGTAGTGAGTATAAAATTGAGCATGTAAACTCTACCACTATGTCTACTCTAAATTCTGAGCTGAATCAATGCATAAAATTATTATTTTTGGTTTCAGTTTGCAGAGTTTACTATTGGAGGGGTGAGAGAGAGAGATAGCTCAAAAGAGCTGGAATGTAGACTTTGATGCAAGAGGCCCAGGGCTAAATCCCTGGTCCTACATGGCCCTCTGAGCAATGCTCCGAGCAACTCCTGAACATTGAGCCAGGAACCAGGAATGGTCGCCTAAAACCACTGGGTACTGCCAGGCAGGGACTAGGCAAGGATGAGAAAAAAATGAATATTCTATATTCATATATACTATATACTATATACTGAGGTATCAGACTACTTAAAAAAATCACATGCTCTCTATGGACACTGTCATTTTCTTATTTTGTACAATTCACACTCATTGGAGCACACTCACAATTACATGACTGAGATCATTCTATCTACCCACTCATTTATTCATATATCCAACAAGCAATTAAGTTAGCAGCTCCTAGAGAGCTAAGACAGGAACTAAGATACGGAGCCTCTGCCCCTGAGGAGACTAACTGTAGCACTGTAGCACTGTCCTCTCATTGTTCATCGATTTGCTTGAGTGGGCACCAGTAACATCTCACAACAAATTGTGACACTTGTTGTTACTGTTTTTGGCATATCGAATACATCATGGGTAGCTTGCCAGGCTTTGCCAGGCGGGCAAGATACTCTCGGTAGCTTGCTGAGTTCTTCGAGAGGGGCAGAGGACTCGAACCTGGGTCGGCCATGTCGGCCGCGTGCAAGGCAAATGCCTTATCCATTGTGCTATAGCTCCAGCCCAGGAGACTAACATCTTTGGGAAATATGTGCCAACAGTGACCAGAAACTAAGCCCAAACTGCTACCAAGTTCCTGCATTCTGCGCCTGCATCTCATTTATTGAAGTCTGAGCAGAGAGAATGATGCCTTAATTATATTAATAACAAATAAATGTAGATATTTCACAATAGATGTTTAGAAGTGCTATTTATGGTATCGATATATTACTGTAATCCTACGACACCTTGTTAATTTATCAAATCTGCTATGAGATTTATACAAGGCAAGAAGTGCCTTTGTGTCTACGATTAACAAAATAATATGAATTAAATAACATAAGCAGCCTAAGTTAAGTCTCAGAAAGAAATCTATGCTTTCCTAAGACCTGAGGTAAGTTTCTGGAGAAGGAAAATTGATTCAACCCATAACATATGAATAGAAGCATTCTATTACATTTTCAGAAATCTGAATGGAAAACAGTTTTCAAGCAAAAAATGAAAATGAGTAAGTAGAATCTATGGAATTCTTAGAAGGGGAAAACATTTATACTAATACCACTGTGTTGTTTGAATTGCAATTTAAACATTATAGGCTAAAAGAATTCATATGTGTTCCAATAATTTTTTTTTATTTTACTACTCCATGAAATGTGGCATTTTTTAAAGGTCACAGTAAAATACAGTAATGGGCTGATGTATTTATTTAAAAGAAAAAGAAATAAAGAATGATTATTGCTGGAGTATTGTGAACAAATATTTTATTTTAAAACCTTATAAACCATGTGGCCACATACAGGTTCTTCAAAAATAATGCACTTAGTATTCAACATCATGCACATGTGAGATATGTATTTATGTGAGCTTAGGTAAGTGTCAAAGAGAAAAGAGAATCTCTTGAGTTGTCAATTATAAGAGCATCCTTTCTAGGTGGCCGAGAACTAAGGCCAGCTAGCTTCAGAGAGAAAAGTCGAACATTCTCAGAGGCACTGAGAATGGAAGATAATGGTTGAGTAGGATATTATCCTCATTATTCAGAAAGTTGTCATCGTAAAGGCGTTCGAGAGACATGAGAAAAGCAAATGGCTAACTCTGTCTGGAAAGGGTATTCAGGGTAGAAAATGAAATGCTCACGCCATATCTTTAATTACCATGAATCTCTACAGCACGCAGCATTTCAAGTGCTCCTTCTTTGTACATTTCTAAAAACATAATCAGCAACATCTATAAAACCATGTGTTCAATCTAATAACTGAGAGGAAAACGTAACATATAAACACTTGAAAGAACAGTTGAATATCTGGGAGAGGGGAGGAGTAAGAACGAGAGCAGGACCTACTGAATATTCCTTCTTTCTCTCGTGCTTAGCTGTCCAGGAGTCATCACTGAGCATTACTCCGCTCTGTGTAGACATTCAATGACAGACAAAGATGCAGGCAACTTCGGAGCATGATGATGAGTACGGAATATTATTTAAACTCAGTTATCTCATTAGAAAAAAAAAAGAGAAGAAAATGCACGTGGAGCTCAGGGAATAATCCTACCATGACTTGTGTACTAATAAGTTACTGATTCAAAGAGAAGTTTTGTTTTATATTAAACAATGGATAAAAGAAAGGTAAAGGCCCTCCCGTTGATCGTCGATTTGCTCGAGCAGGCCCAGTAACGTCTCCATTGGAGACTTTGTTGTTAGTACTTGGATGGGATAAAAGAAAATGCTGCTTAAAAGCAGTTTAGATACTATTGGGTATAGTACCATGGAATGGCAAGTGTTAAATTAAAATGCAGACGGGGGTCAGTGTTTCAACCCTATAGAAGGGATGAATCCAGTAAAATGACAGACCACCCAATTTTCTGACCTGAGGTCAGAGAGCAAGCTTTTACAAACTTGGGAGTGGACTTTTAAAGACATGAAAGCCTGTTCTGCACATGTCAGAAGAGTGAAAATGTTTATGCTTCTGGGAAGTTCCTAAAGGATATGAAACCTCCAGGAACCTCTTTACTGGAGTCTCACAGAAAGGTCCAGAGAATGTGTCAGACGGGCAGATAAGCAGACTCTGCCAGGTGCAGTGCTCACACCGGGGGTGGGGGGGAAACAAACACCTGATGAGCCCAGGAAACTGCAGAGACCTCACTGCCCTCAGCATAGACTATGGACAGACCTTGCTCTTCCAGAAAGATGACTTCGATAAAGTCTAGTCAGTGATCGCAGTAAACTAGAAATGCAATTAGCCATTCTAATAAACTCAAGTGTTGCAAAAGTCATGGTTGAAATCTCCAGTTAAATTACAAGCTTTCCAATAAGTCATTCTAAGTGTGGTAGGTGTTTATAATCTAATTTGCAGAAGGCAAATAAAATTTAACACAAGAAATTTGGTGGGCTAAACTTGGAGTAGTTTTTTTCCCCCCCAAAAAAACTTGTCATCATCCAGACTGATCTTTATTACCTGACAGAGGTAAATTCATAAAGTCATAATCTACTTAAGATATATGCTTGTGACATAAAAAAATTAAATGGCTTCCATTTCTAAAGAGAGAAGAAAAAAGAAACCATTGGAGTCAGCCATGGAAGAATGAGAATGTACTTTGTTTTAGCCAGGGTTTTATCTTTTAAAATAATTGCTCCAAAATTGACATATTCCACTTAAAAAATGTATAATGGGATACGTTTCCCTATTACACATCAGGCACCAAATTATTATTTGGATTCATAACTCCTGGGTTTTTCTCACCTTTAGCTTTCCTTTACAGCAAATTGTCCTGTTAATGGTAGGGTACCATCAGAAAACTCAGAAGCAGCAAACAGATTTCAAAACTCACGCCAACGGCACCAAAGGCAGCTCTACCAACACCTACTACCAATCCCTGACTTGAGTTTCACTCAAACTCTTGATTTTGTGTAGGTTTGAGCCTTCCTGGTTTTGTCATGACACCTGAAAAGTAACGAGTGGTGAGGTTTCACAGCGTGGAGGGAAAAAATATAATGGAATGGTGGCGGGGGTGGGGAGGAGTTTATTCCACAGTATATAAATGACATACAAGGGCTTCTCGGCAGGATGACAAGCAAGTCCCTTCAGCCCGTTATCCTCTCACTTGCACTGGATTCATGGGAGCACTCAGCTCCCTCGGTGCCAGTCGCTCGGGGATCTGGGCACCTACAATTTACTAAATGACAAAGTGTGATCTGGGGAGAGTTTGTTTGTTCTATGCCACGTTATATTATAATCGAGATTAGACAAAGAATCAGGGAGATTAGGATGATAGGATATAAGTGCAATTATACTTTCTGGGGTTAATAGGGGCCGCTCCCCAATTCTGAGATCTTGCCTCTTATCAATCCAAGAGCTTATTTTCCCACCAGGAAGGAAAGCAGCCCCTCTTCCCCCCACCCGTTGTCATTACGATGCACAAGACTTATCAACAATGCAATACCAAGAGGTCTCGGGCATGCTATGATACCCATACCTCCATACAATACATTTATTAAGCCTCAAAAACATTAAGCTTGATTATAATCAATTTTTTTTATAATACCACCTTCTTACGGATGCTCATAACACTTGGCTCCCAGGGATGTGCTTATAATGAGATGGCCCGGTGTATTTTCCATTAAAGGCCTCTGTTGGAGTTTCTATGGTGCTTTTTTTCTCGTAGATTTCAAGTTAAATGCGCCCTCTATTTCCATGTGCTCTCACAATAGCCAGTCTCTTTCCAATGATTAATTTTCTATTCAAAACCAGTTTGCTTCCTCTTCCTTTGTCCCCTCATATGTCATAGCCACTTCTGGCCTTTACCCCCTTGTCCAATGCAAGGCGGTCCCCTCTGTGCCACCCCGCCGCCTCCATGGGCCACAAGCTGCTAGTTCTCCAAAGTCCTTGCCGCGACACACAGTCCCAAATATTTAGGCGTTCCCCCCAGCAAGGGGCGACTCAATTAACCAAACAAAGCCCCGAACAATCAAGCCTGCAACTGAGCCCCATGCAGGGCAGGCCTGATGTTACTGATCTCCACGGTCTCTAGTGAATCACATCCCTGCACTCAAGCGGGCGCTACGTGTGCTGGGTGCTGAGTTTATCAATGCTGGGTATGTGAGGTGGAATCAGGAAGGGAGTGGGCTATCAAAGAGATCGTAATTACTCTCCAAAAGAAAAGAAAAACTCCATGCAGAGGGCCCCAGGTCCCCAAGTGCTGCTGGTGAGACTCCCCATAAAAAAAAAATTCCTCAACTCAGAATGGATCAGGGTTGGGTTTAGCTCTGCTCTCTGTCTCTCTCTGTCTCTCTGTCTCTGTCTCTGTCTCTGTCTCTCTCTCTTTCTCTCTTTCATACAACCTTAACTCTAACTTTGGAACCCCGATGTATTGTGTGTGTCCTCTAAGCTGGTATTCCGACATGGATTTAAACAACAGAAGTCAAGGGAGCATCATTGAGCATAGCCGGGAACTGTCATCCCGTCTTGCAGCAAGCATCACCTACCTGGCACATACTACACGCCTGTCAAAGATTCCTTTATGAAGCAGACCCGACAAGAAGACTGGGCATTCTTTGTACCCAACACGCGAATCAAAATCTTCACTGATTTATTTCTCAAATTTCACTAGACGAGAAACAGTAAGGGGTTGGGCTGTTGGCCTCTGGCCAGCTTGCCTGGGCAGCGAAGGTGGGTGCTAGTTTCATGAAGTTAAATCCAGAACAGGTTTCTAAACAGGCCCCATCCACAGTCACGGAGCAGATCCTGATTCCAAACAATCTTTCCCATGCATAGGCTTCCCGGGAGTGAGGAGAAAAGAAGGAGAAAAAATCTTACTCAAAAGTTCACTTGTGTGAATCAGATGCCTATGAATTTCTGCATAGGTATCATTTTCTAATCAGGGATTGCCAAGGTTCAATTCTTATCTAATTATGTTAAGAAGTGGGGCTTTTTTATATTGCGCTGTAACTTTATTTAGTTAACTCAGACTTTCCCCAAATAGAAGAAAGGGAGAGGGAGAAAAAAAAAGAAAAGAAAGGAAAACTAATAACTCTGCATTAACCCAGAGCAAAGCTACAGTAAGGCCCTTTTCCTATTTTCTTATATTTGTGTAGCTGTTAGACATTTTGCAAAGGAGGGGAGTACCAGCCAGCCTTTGACAACAAAAGACCCAGTGTCACTGCGCCAGTCCCAGACATTGTGGAAAGCAGCCCACAGGAAAAGGCCTGGCTCCAGTGTGAGCCGGGCTGAGCACAGTCACTATATTCACTCAAATTGGCAACAGGTCTCGGTGTTCCTGGCTTTGAGCTGTGAACAAGGGTCGGGATTGAATAACCAATTATACAACCGCTGACTGAGTTTATCCAAGGTTTGCAAACTGCTATAATAGCCCAGTATTCAACCAACTGTTTTATCCTCTTCCAGATATAGTGTCATATCTCCCCTTGTGCTCCATTTACATGTCACTTTATTACATACATCCATTAAAAAGGTTAACACAGTGTCACACTCAATGCCTAAATGGTGCCTTCCAGGAGTTCTGCTCCCCTTGGGGGCATTTGGGAGAGACACCTTTCTCTGTCCTTCACTTTCTGCAAGTTAAGACCAAGTTTCTGTCAAGACTAGAGAGCAGTGGATGAAAGAACAGTAGCCAAATGTCAACAGTTTTAAAAATACTCATACAAAAAGGCTGTTTTAACCCACCTTGGTCTATTAGAAATGTGAAAGTTCTGAAGTTTGGCCGTTTAGCCCAGCACCCGAATTTGAGGTGCTCATATAAATTTAGACAAATGTCCATGCCCCCCAGCCTCCCCCTGCCAAAATGAACCTCTCTCTCAGAGTTCAAGAAGATCTAAAGTTTTTATTTTCCCAGCATATTCACAATCCCGCCTTTAGACAAGTGGTCATGATGGAAATGAAAATAAAAAAAAGTCAAGTAGAATTTCAAGTAATTTTCCTGGATCTCTTGACATTCCTGAATGAGACCTCCCAACTCAATAGAAAGGAGAAAAAGAAATGGTAGAAATATCAAGTGGTCATGAAGGAGGTGGCATTCTGGGACTCTCCGACACTTGGCCCTTTCTCTTCTAGCTGACACAGTGTGCTAGGCAGTGATTGCCATGATGCAGGCTAACTGAAGACTGACCTGCACACTAACACTTTCTATCTCTGAAATCAAACTCCTTCCCTAAGTCTTAGTGATAGTCATTGAAGTCTCTGAAGGGCTTATCAACACTTACTAATTGCTGGTTAAAAATAGAGAATGGTACGAAGCAAGGTCTTTTCAACCTTTCACTCTTTGGATGTCTTTTGATTCTATGAAATTCACAGAAAGCTTCCTTCTAAGGCCACACTGTGACATGTCATAATGATAACTACATCCAATCACCATAGCACTAACCAATACTAAACTGAAACTTGAGTGGCTGTAATTTTTTTCCTCTGAAGTACGGGGATCAGACTCAGGTATCATCAGTTCAGGGCATGAAAAGGACATGTTGACCACTGAGTCCCATCCCTGAGAAACAAGGAAGGAAAGGAGAAACAAGGAAGGAAGAAGGAAGGAAGGAAGGAAGGAAGGAAGGAAGGAAGGAAGGAAGGAAGGAAGGAGGGAAAGAAGGAAGGAAGGAAGGAAGGAAGGAAGGAAGG
>JAOXYA010000005.1:7189046-7202754 GCA_028565675.1 Sorex palustris | reverse complement strand
AAAAACTAGTCTTTTCCATGAGTTGTTAATGGCAACTAATTGTCAGCAACTCATTATGTTGCTTTTTTCTTTTCTAAAAATGCTTTTTTAAAAAAAAAGCTACACCTTCAAAATCGAGTGATATATCATTCATCTGTATATCAAGTTTATATACGTGCATGCCTGTTTATGTATAAATGTAAACACAGTTATCCTATATATACAGCTATTTTAATAGAATGCAAAACATTGAAGTAAACTTTTCAAAGTATGCTTAAACAACCTTATTGATCTTCCCTATTATTTTACTTCCTGATGCTTAAGGCTTACTCCTGACTCTGTGCTCTGAATCATACCTGGCAATGTTCAGGTGGTGCCAGGGATTTGAACTAAGGTCGGCTTCATGCAAAGCAGCGGTTATCTCCCGTACTATCTCTCTGGCCTTGTAAAGTCTTTGAGATCTTTTATTACTGTGGAATTTTTATTGCTGGTTATGTACAGTTTTTTCTACCTTCTTATCCTGAAAGGGAACTTTATACTATAATGCCAGAATCTATGTGCCATAGAGTGTATTTTTGATTGTCTTGCTACTTCTTATAAAATACATAGTTTTTTGGTAAATTTTGTTTTATTTTTATAAAGTTGTTCATGATGATTTATTATATTCAATATTCCAACACCAGTACCATCACCATTACAACTTCCCATCACCATTATTTTAATTTTCCCAACCACCACATAAGTCTGCCCCAATAGCAGGCCCTAAACAATTTATTTTGTATTGCTCGTTATGAATATTTTGCAAAAAACGTATGTGGATCAGAAAAGAGTTTCTTAAAAAATAATGTGTGAAGATTGTTGTATCTCACCCTGGAGCAAGTAAGCCCTTGTATAAGAGGTTACTAATGTGTTGTTACAGGTTGAGCCTTGTGTGCTATTATTTTCTTAATCGAGATTGGTTGTCTTCTACTTGATATCCCATTCAAGGTGCTGTATCTCATACTCCTGGTATATCAGTGGTGTAGAGCTTGAGATGTCGCTCCAGAAATTCTAAAATTTCTAATGGGATGATACAACTGGAGTTAAGATTTGAACTGGGTGGTGACTTTGGGGTCTGGAAGTATCTCTGCCACTTGTTGATCTCTTTTGAGATTTATTTATGAGTCTTGGTTCCTGGTTGATTAATGAGCTTATATGGTGCCAGGGGCTGTTCATTGGGATGACTACCAGGCTTCTGGAAGGGCAGGTACATGAGGGGAGGTAGCCCATTCCTGACTCCAGGAGACTCTGGAGATTTTGGTCACAAAACCCGCATAACTGAATTTTTTAACATTCATTCCTGGATTCATTCTTTCCCATCCTGAGCCTGTGGAGTCTGGCTGTGAGCATGCACTGCACTGTAGCACTGTCCTCCCATTGTTCATCAATTTGCTCAAGCTAGCCCAGTAATGTCTCCATTGTGAGACTTGTTGTTACTGTGTTTGGCATATTGAATACATCACGGGTAGATTGCCAGGCTCTGCCGTGCGGGTGAGATACTCTCGGTAGCTTGCCAAGCTCTCCGAGAAGGGCGGAGAAATTGAACCCAGGGCAGGCATTCCGGCCACATGCAAGGCCCTTCCCCTCAGAGAAATGGTTCTGGTGGCAACATTCTGCTCTTAAGAGGTGGTGAAGACATGTTTAACTCTGACATAAATACAAAAAGGTTAGCATGAGTCAGCTTTGATTAAACATCTTTTGATCCCCGGTTTCTAACATGAGGATCAACATGAAAAATTAAGCAAAATCAGAGGGGCCATTACAATGTAAACTTTATCCTTGTTTCACACACACACACACACACACACACACAAATCCAAAACTTTTCTTAAAATAAAAATAGTGGCAGCAAGAGAAAGTTTTATTTAGCAAACTGCAGACATGTTCAAATAATGATATTTGGGAAAATAGATTCACAATCCCAGTAAAAATGAAATGTAAGGGACTGGAGCAATAGCACAGCAGCCGGCCCGGGTTGCCTTGCACGCGGACGACCCAGGTTCGATTCCCAAGCATCCCATATGGTCCCCTGAGCACGGCCAGGGGTAAATCCTGAGTGCAGAGCCAGGAGTAACCCCTGTGCATTGCCAGGTATTACCCAAAAAGCAAAAAAAAAATAAAAAAGAAAGAAATGCAAGTCACAATGAAACACCCACAAGCTCGATATGAATTATGTAGTCACAGGGGGCTGTGTTTCTCTATTTAGATAGGTGTCCAGGTCAGGGTCTGTGGCATCAAGATGACTCTCCAGAGCATAAAACGACTTCCTACTACAAGAAAACAGGGTGTGTTCCTTAGTTTTTACTTTATAATATCCCCTCCCTTTGATGCAGATTCCCACTTTTCTTTCATTTTCAGATGTTTGACCAAAGCTTTGTGGCCAGATTTCACCTGTCCAGACTTGTGGAATAGTCCATTTGCTGGTGTGCCACATACCAATTCCTCTAGCTGCTCAAGGATGATATATTCCTCCAATACAATGTCCCAATATTTATTTTCTATATCATCCTGAACTTACATTGTGAGTCTACATATCACATTGTGATACATTTTTATAGATCAACTTGAAACTCACAGTAGATGCCTATCTGGATTTGGATTTTAAAGAACATTATGATTAAACTGTGTTAACCTAAATGTTACACGGATCTTCTAGAACCTGGTTCCTTCACTGGAAATAGATTCAATCATTTTTAAATGAGGCCATTATGGTGGCCCTAATTCAAGGCCTCTTTGGTCCTTCTTAAGAAGATGGCTGACCTTGTGGAGAGACAGCACAGAGGAGAGATTATCAAGGAACTCAAGAGCGTCACCACAGAAGAGGTCAAGGAGGATTTGTCCAGAGTTTCAGAAAGAAAACAGTTCTTCTGGCAGCTTGATTTCTGATTTTAGCTTTCTGAGTAACCCGAATATAAATTTCCAATCTCTCAATACCTTGATGTGGGGAATGCATTTTGTGTTAGCTAACCCACATCCATGTGTGAGCCACCAGTGGCACACGCCAACGGCACCGTGTTATAACACCCCACTTGTGTTACTTTGTTAGGGCAGCTGCGAGAAACTAAGACAAAGAACAGATTGTGATCAAAAGCACACCTGTAATTGCCAGGAAATATTCAGAATCTATTTCTAGGCAAGGCATACCTGAGTAGCATGGGTGTCTGAGGGTCTACCTGTGGCAGCATTCCCAAAAAGAGACCTCCCTTCTTTTTCTATTATCTTTTGAAAGAACATATTTGCATATATGGTTCTGAAAATAAAGTGAATGAAGCTAACTCCGTATTTTTACCCACCATCTCCTTTGATGGATGCCTCTTCCAGGATTCTCTCTGCTGCCCTCCTCCCTAACTCATCACCCCTAACATAGTGCTTCACATATATATATTTTTTTTCTATTAGCCTTTAGTGATTCCTTCATATCATGGGCATTAATGTTTATTAAGCTAAAAGCAAAATCTATCAGTAATTCATTTTTATTATAATTACTAAAGATGGTCTATTTATTTAACATCTAATCTGTATTAATTCACCAAATATAAATAGAAAATAGTCAAGTTAAATATTTGAAAAAAGCCTGCCATTCCATATATTTTAGATGGATATTTAATATTTCAAATGCACGTATAAACTAACATATCATGATATAAAAATAAGATTTCTCTACTATTAATGAGGGGCCACACCCAGTCAGGAGAACTCAGAGTGTTTCGGATAATAGAGTCTGGGTTCCCATAAGCAATTTATACACTATATTCCCACCTTTAACCTCCCCTCCGCCTGTATGCAACTTTCAAACTTAAAATACGAAACACAGACATCTTTCCATATAATATGGAAAATCTCATTAATGTTGGACAATCTCAAATATTTAATACAATATGGTACCAGCGAAGACTCAGCAATTCCCTGACATCTGGAAAGTTTCTAGTTTCCTTACAACTCCACTGTCACAGATAACACCTATAAATTCTGGCAGACGTATGCAAATACCTAGACCATCAGCTACTTCGAATAAAATTAGTAAGTTAAAATGCAGATATATTTAAATTGAATTGATATTAACCGAGTGAAACTTAGCAGACTTTGTTTTGGAGATGTGATCTGAACAGTATCCAGGAGTCTGGACATTTCTGAGATCCTGGAGTGATAGGTCCTGAACTCAGAGCTTCTGAATAAAAGTCATGTGATCCAATCCAACACTCAATATTCTTTCCCCACTATTCTCTCCTTCTTTCGTGTGTGTGTGTGTGTGTGTGTGTTGGGGGGAGGGGAGGATTGGGGTTTTGAATCACACATCAGTGCTCAAGGGCTCACCCTAGTTCTGTGCTCAGGATGACCCCTGGCACTTCTGTGGTAAGAACATTAAACCAGGATCATACAAGCAGCAACATACAAGCCAAGAACCTTGACTCCTGTACTATCTCCCTTCCCCAGTATTCTTTATTCGCTATGTATTAGATTCCCCAAATCTGATAAATTATGTGATTTATCAACACACATATACACTGTAACCATATCATCCATGCTTATTATTTATGGGTTTTTTAAGGGAATGAACATTAACACATAATTCCAAGTGGTGTAATATCCAAATTGTGATTGTGTCTGTGTGTGATATCCTTTTGAAATATAGACTCCTCATATCTCTGCACCGGAGATATAGGAAGAAACATATGACATAAGTTCTTCTAGAAAATGAATTAGGTAAGTGAAGACAATAGAAGTAGGAAGAGGTTATTTTTTGAACATGCCCATGCAAGCAAAGCAATATACTTTCAAAAATTAGTTACATTCCTATTAATGAAAATATGCCACCAAAAATTTCCTAAAACGAAAGGTAGAATATAGTTTCACTGTATCAGTACACATTTATTCAATATTGTTATTAGATAAATTCAAACAAAATAGTGCAAGCCATAGATCTTGTGAAATGGATCTGATAATATTATCCCCAAACATAAGACAATTTAAAATTAACTGTAAGTTTGTTTTGTGAAACATGCTTTCTAATAGCAGTAAACTTACACTCCAACTCAGGCTTTCTAAAAAAAATTGTAAAGCAATGATTTTTCCAATTTGCAATGTGTAAGGTTAGGAGGGAAGTCAAACTCATTGGTTCCAGATGGTTACATCAGTCGCAAGTGAATGTCTTTTTTGACAGTTAAGATTTTTGCACATTTTTAGTACTTTACAATTGTTATAACAGAGTGAATTTCCAAATAGCTGTTTCTCCCCTACACAATATTAGCTTTGAGAATTACAAACTGAAATTCCAAATACTGGAATTATCCAAGATTTGCCTCTTATGATTTAAAATGTTCAGTAGGAGGAGAAAAAAAATCTAGCCAAAAACTTATGTTTGGCTTCAAAGAGCAGAGTTACTCAAACTGTTAAAAAGAAAGAAAACATTTCACTGAATATTTCAGTGAAAGGAAAATCATACAGCAACTAGAAGCAAATATTTCTGGAAACTTCGGAGCCATCCTGAGCAGGTGCGATATTGTCTAAGTTCTTTATCATACCTTTCTCTTTTATGTTTTCCAAGTTAACTGAAGGAAATATGCCCCAAAGTTAACAGAATAGATCACAGAATATAAATGTGACACTCGGCACGCAGTTTATTATATATCACGAAACATGGCATCGAAGAATATTCTGAAATTATTATTATTATAATCCTTTCATGTGTGCAGCATTACAATATGAGCTCCTTTAAAAAAAAAACTACAAATTGTTACTCTGGTGCATTCAGAGAGACACACAATGCAGGCTCAGATCTTGGCAACCTGTGAAAGTGCCCAGTCGAAAATTACTAACAGCTGGAGATGACAGTTGTTTTAACAGCTGAGCTGACAGGATTAATTTAAATGCACTGAAATCAAAAGTAGATAACACCTGTTTAGTCTTCTCGGGCCATTCGACAAGGTAGGCCAAAGGAAAATGCAGAGCCAGAACCGTGTGTGCGTCTCTCTCTCCTGGAAGGACAGCAGGGCGACAGAGGAGAATGTCACCTTTTTTTGGTGGAGGACGGTGGAACAGAGGTGGAGGGGCTGGTTTCAGCCGCAGTGGACGGGTCAGCCTTTATCAGGTTTTCACATCTGGTTCCTATAACGTCCCCTTTCCCTTTTTTCCTTCTCTGCCCAAGGTCCCTGACCCAAACCCAACAGTGGATAAAGATCACTAGATTTCAAAGCTACAGTCCCTCCCTGCAGCTTCCTAGAAATTCTCTTGGGTTAATTAATGTATTCTCTTTGAGGGTCCCAGCCCCAACCACAGGAAAGCAGTTTTCACCTCCCCTCTTATCTTGGCTTCCAAAGTATAGCATGGCATACACAAGTTGGCATTTCAAATGCTTGCCAACATTTTTTATTCAGAGGTGTTTTCTCTGTGTAATATTTATTCAGAGGGGGTGGCTTTAATCTAGAAATTCTTTATCCAAAGTAATAAATATTAATATATTTTTTAAATTTGAGAACAATTAAAAAAAGAAACACAAAATAGCCTTGCATGGGTAGGGATAGTTGGATGCTTAGATTTCTTCCAAAGCTGAATGTACACAGTATGTAAGTATAAAGAAAAATTATGTAAATTAACGAAAAATCAAATAGTCTAGAAGCAAAAGTATTCATTTTGCTTGACTTCCAGTTATTAGGATCTAAAATTACTCAAGGAATGTACAGAGTATTTTCCCTCACAAAGAGAAATACTTTTGTCTATAAAATCAATTTTAATTTGCACATATAAAAATCATTTTAATAAATTATGTCAAACTTATATCCATTGTCAGTACATAGGATGAGTTTAGAGTAGATACAAAGCAGCTTTTCAAAATTTTATCAAATTCTATACTTGTCCTATTTAAAAGAAAATGTGTTTCAATCAGGTGAAGTAAAAGGAGAAAGTCTATTTCTTTCTTGGGGATTAGATTGGTAGTACAGCAGGTAAGTCTGCCATGTTTAATGGAGAGATCTACTTTTCTAGAAGGAAAATAGGGCTTCTATGTTTTCTATGATAAAAATAAGCTTTTCAGTAGAGATACTTAAACAAATCCCTCATTTGAAATATACCAGAAACTCAGAATCATATACATACATAAACAGTTTAACAATTTAAAATAAGTGAGAAGCTAATAACTAGCTTTTATAAAATGCCTTCATTTTATTCTTTCACTTGAAAGTGTAAATGAGGGCAAAATCTTATTTTTCCAAGCAATTGGCAATAGTACTGAAATATTTTTAAACTCATAACTATGCATTAAATAACTGTATTCCATATCATGAACAATAGTTTAATTTTTTTTTCTGGTAGCTATCAAAATACAATTTATACCAGATCAGCAACTGAGGGTGTATGACAGAACAAAGCAACGTATGTTATACATTTCTATTTTTGTTAATAATCTAAAAGCAGGTTTATACAAATATTAATTTGGTTGCAACTAAGGTTTTATTAGCTAACAGGCTGCTATAAAGAAACTCTTGGTAGGATAACGACCATCGTATTTTCCTGTCAACGCCAAAGTTCTGACCGTATTAGGGACAGTCAAAGTGTGATGACAGACTTTAAATACTTTGGGTCAAAATATGTTGAGCAAAAATTTGTTCTTTCTCATAGTTTTTGAAAGCAATTTCCAAAGAAAAAACACAGATGGAGTTTTTCTTTTTTTTTTTTTCAGAAAGAAGCATTTATGCTTTAAAGGACAATCTGTTATATGGTATTAGTTATTAGATCTCTTTGGAGAAAGACACAAGAAAACTTCAAACCCAGAGATAAAACAAAACTGGAGTTTTTAAAAGATTATTGACTCTTTTTTTTAAAAAAAGCAGGGGTCCTCATTGGGATGTGTGGGGAAAGGAATTAGTGAATGCACAGTTTAAAGTCTGACTCAACCCCCACTTATTGAACAAAAGTCTTTTCTAAAATGAATAATATGGATAAACTATATTTCAGAACTGTTTATGCTTCTGATGAAATATACATTAAAAATACTTCTGAAATCTTCTCAATAAAGTCTGTGAAAAAAAGACAAAGGCCTTCAAGAGCCAGTTACTATGATAACGGAAATAAATTAGTTATTAAATGATGTGACAAAAATTCCTTCAACTATTTGATTTTTCTCTTGCATTCAGTTGTCTTTGAAAATTCTTGCATTTTCTGAAAAAAAAAACTAGCCTAATTTCATCATGAAATTCCAGAAATCAAATCTAAACACGGAATTCCAGAAATAAATTTTGGTTTTGTTTGTTTTAGAGTTATTTCAAAATTTCCAGTCTCTTGCATATCCAACAATAATTCTGCTTCTATTCTAATGAGAGATTGTTCCACCCCTATAAAATAAGGAACAGTTTCTTCCCTGCTTTTTTCCTCTTTAGACAACTCAGAGACTCAAAGAAGATAATTACAAACAATGCCTGAAGAATGGTTCAGTTAATGTTAATTTATACAACAAACTAATTACTACCAAATGGTAAGAATCACATGTGGAAGTCCCTCTCTCCCACGCACATAACTAAACCAGCAGCCATCTGTCTCAGCTTGAGGAGAGCCCAGGGACACCAGAGAAGATAAGGAAGTGGAAGGGTGCAGATGCCCCTGCTCAGGCCGCTCCACTCACATCACAGCATCCCAAGCCACGTCGCGGACACTAAATGCGGTCCAGGAAAGCCAGGGGAGATGCGCATTAAAGGAATAGCGCGTGCTGTTCCGTGGGGCCCAACACAGGTAAAAACGTGTCTCCGGCAAGTAAACACTGATTTTGTTTTTAAGACACAAACTATTTTTTAAAGAATGATTCTTCATCCATGCTGTCACTCTTCTCAAAGGAAAAAAACACACACATACTAAAATTTCCTTAAAAGAGTCCATAATTGCTGAGTTCTGGAATAGATATCTATTTTTTAACAACTAGTGAAATAATCTCATTAAGTATTATGGCCGCAACTTCAGAGATGCTTGCTGAAGCATTTTTTTTAAACAAATTCTATCATTATCTGATATCTGACTGGTTAAATCTGATCACATGCAGCAAAATTAGGACAGAGTTCTCTTTTAAAGTCACAAGGTAAATCCTGACATCTAAGCAATAATGGGTTTCCCAGATTTAAAGAATGGAATTGCAAGTGTATTAGCATGCTTTTATCAAAGAACATTCATTCAGAGCAGTGTTTCAGCTATATTTTAAAAGCCATTCATTCAGAATTCTAACTAGAGGATAGTCATTGCACCAATATTTGTAGAGTGAAAGAGACAGAACCAGAAAACTGTAAGCACTGATTATATTTTTAATCTTCCCTCCCAGACATTACCAGTGGAATTCCAACTGGCATATACTTAGGATCTTGCTGAAATGGGCTTCCTTGGCCTGCCTCTTCATATACTTGTGGAAGGCGGACCTGAAGTAATGAAGGACAATCCCTGCATGAGAGGGTTTGCGAGCAACAATCTTCAACCGTGATCTCTCAGACGAAAGAAGGCAGCCCTTCAACAGAACCAATTCTGGCTGAAGGCCATGTTAAAGATTCAACAAAGCCACAAGCCTCGAAACACTAGAAGTGATGCACCCTGCAGAATTGCTTATTTCTTAAAATTATTTCATAAAATGAGTTCTAGGGGCTGGAACGATAGTCCAGCAGGTAGGGCATTTGCCTTGCATGCAACCTACCTGGGTTCAATCCCCAGCATCCCATATGGTCCCCCGAGCAACACCGGGAGTTATTCCTGAGTGCAGAGCAAGAAGTAACCCCTGAGCATCATTGGGTGTGATCCCCCCAAAAAAAAGCAAAAAGAAAAAAAACAAGATCATCAAATGAGTTCTAGAAGCTCACATCACAAGATGTTTTTATTTGGTCAGTTGCTTTAGCAGGTTCTAAGTCATTGAAAGGAATGACACAAGCAACCTCTTCCCGGCTGTAAACTTGGAATCATGGAGGCCACGTCTCCACTATGGGCACTTGGCAGAGTTTCAAGGGAGGGACTTAGCAAGCTCTGCACAGCACACAGTTTCCCACTGAAACACTGATTTCCAAGGATCTACAGAACCCAGTGGAGGAGAGAATACAAAGGGCCAATGTTTTAAATGCTTTCTAAGTTATGATTTCTCTGAAAAGCATCTACTATTTCTGTCTGTCTGACTAGGTAGTATCTCATGATGGTGCTCAAGGGGTCCTGCAAGACCCAGGAACCCTCCCCAGGACATAGAAGCCCTTAGGCCTTTAAGCTTCCTCCCCAGGGCCTATATCAACTGTTTTCATTTATTACTTGATTTATTTTGGTGTCCAGGTCCTAAGCAATGCTAGAGACCAAACCCAGATGTGTTGTGTGCCCAAGGCCAGCCCTTTACTCTCTGAATTATCACTCTGACCCTATTTACTATTTTCATAGAACTCTATGACAAGCAGTTTTATTCAGATATATTCTCACAGAAGAACATTTTAAAGCAAAAGTCTAATTTTGTCTGCCTTTCTAGGTGCCTTTTAAAATATGTCTCATATACAGGTGTAAATTGCAAAATGCTTTTCATCCAAAGTTTCGAATCACATTGTGATGTTTTCATTCAAGATACTTTTAAGAAGTTCAAGATTAACCTTAACATCACTATTAGAATCAAAGATGTCACTTTATAAATGTAAGACTTGAATACTCGTAATCTGTAGAATAAGGTAAATATTATTGTTATCAAAATTGTATTTCATGTAGCTTGAAATGTCTCTAGGAAGGTGGATTTTTTTATAAAAAATAAAAGAAGAGCAGAAGTGAACAAAGGACAATGTAGTCTTCTAGCAAAAACTAAAATCAGTGAATTAGTGACTGCCTTTCAATATGAAGGAAAAACTCTCAGTGGAGCTATAGAAGTATGTTACAAGGCCTCTTCGATGGGCTGGAGGGTCACAGTCCAGAGAAACAACAAACTTCTTAACTTTTGTGTTACTGTAGAGCATTTATTCAACACCAATTACTATGAGCACACTACTTTCCACGGGTCACTGTCCAGCTCCTTTTATGTTATATTTTCTAATAAAGAGTTTTTCTCTTCTTGATCTTCACTTTTTTAATGTATTGACATAATAGAAATATTGATAGAATATTTTGTTCATGCTTTACCTGGATAGAACTTTAAAACCTATTGAATGTAATCATTTAATTTAAAAATAAGGCAAATTGAAGCAATTGTCCAAGATCTGCAAAAACCCTCACACAAATTTGTGAGCTTCAGTGTCTCACCCGTTAAACTTTCTTTAGAAAGAAGGTTGGGAAGCCCTAGTGGGGCCCTGTGTCAGGTCATAGAGTGCTCAGGCAGAGCATTCATTAGCTCCCTCAGTTAGCATTACTCAGAACTTCATTTCCTGTCCTCTATGACAGGGACTGGCAAATATTTTTGGCTCTGAGGTATGGGCTACTTAACTCCACCATATAACGGTAATGAACATTATATTATACTACCTTGATCCGTAAGTGAATGTGTACGTCTATGTTCTAACAAAACATTTTTGTACAAATACAAATATGATGCTTGTCATAAAATAGTATCCTTCTTTTGTTAATGATTTAAATAGGAAAAAATCATTATCCCAGAGGTCATATATAACGAGGTAGAAGTTAAAGTCTACCCTAAGCCTGCAGGCATAGATGGCTTAACTATTGCTCTAGGATATGAAATCTAAAGAAGGACAGAGACACAGAGACAACTTTCCAGGGAGGAAACCAAGGACAGCTGGACTTAGCATAAATTTCCTGGTCCAAATGAAATAATTAAGAGAAGGGGTCAGCCAGATAAACTACCTCACTGAACTCCTCTTGACTACGAAAAAGGTATCTAGTCAAATAAATAATGGGATAGCTAGGTATATAAGATAATAAAAGATAAAAGCTAGTCCCTGGCTAGTTAAAACCCCTTCCCCTCCCATCATTTACACCTCCTAGACAGGTACAAGAGGGCAGAGGTTCTCATGCCCATGCCCAGGGGTGTGGCCAGAGACCATGGAAGTCAAGGCACAGGGGGTCGCTGGATGCAGCCTTAGAGAGGTCCCATGGCAGATTGTCTTACAGAAACCCAGGATGGGGAAGAAGTTACAGGGTTACAGTTGCAAATTGCAGAGCAGGACTGGAAGTGGGTAGCCAGCACATGGATAGGTCCAGATTGCCAAAATATGGACAAGGAATCATCGGTCAGGACAAACGGAATTGTTCACGGGTAAAAGGAGCGGCCATAACGTTGTGGAGAGGCCCAGATCCATGAACTAAAGCTATAAAATAAAGTACACAAGCTCCGGGAATTTTATACACAAGTCTTTCATATAATACTAAAAAACTAGGGCTGAAATTTTGCACATGGGTCTTTTATATAATACTAAAAAAAAACTCATTAGCTCAGAGAAATAAATCCATTTTGTGGTAACAACACCAAAACTGAACAATAAGGATCAAAAGGGATGAATCCGGTGCAAAGCAAGCAAAGAAGGCATGACAACACCTTCACCGGGGAAAAATCAGAGATTGTGAAGCACAGGAGAACACTTAGCATTTTTAGAGCAAACTTTATTAAGCACTGATGCAGGGAACAGCAGGAAATGAGACAAGAAGCTGGAGAGGGTGACAGGAAGTGAGCTCACTACAACTGCGGCTAACTCCCCACCCTACTTAAGAGAGGTCTTTGGGAGACACATAGAATGAATAGGATGGTTCAAGAACTGCATCACATACCAACTGAGGCTCTTTGTTCCACAAAGAGAAGAAATTAAATAATTCTATTTCCATATCCCCAAGGTCATCTCACCATTGCGTTTTCTGCCTGCACAAGACTTTTTTGTAAAATATGGATTGCATTTTAAAGACTGTCAGCATGAGCTGTGAACATGTCAAAATCATTGTGTTAATAGCCTGTCCTACATGTACCTCTTATGGACTTGCATGTGTTAGGATTCAAGCGGTTCTGTTTAAAATTAGGGTTATGATTACAGAGCAAACCACCTTTTAATGAGCTATAATGAGTTTTGACTAAGCATTTAAATCTTTGATTACAGAGCTACACATAAAAGCAAGAACTTAGTAGCTAAGTGTGTGTTAGCTCCCTGAATATAGTTTGGGTTAGATCCCTAATTTGATGATCACAACTTTGGTTCAACTTTCCAAACCTGATTCTGCTGGTACTAGAAGGGAAGATAATAATCTCTACTTTTTTTTCCCCCTGGGGGATGGCAGCAATAGTTAGCGATGGATAAAGAAGTAATGCATTCCATTGCTTATATGTGCCGAAGATTCTTTAACCAGTTATGCAGCTGTCAGGAGAGATGAAGTCATGAAATTTGCTTATAAATGGATAGACATAGAGAGTAACATGCTCAGTGAAATGAGTCAGAAAGGGGCAGACTTAGAAGGACTGCACTCATTTGTGGAGTATAAAACAACATAACGTGAGGCCGACACCTAAGGATAGTAGATACACGGGACAGGTAGATTGCTCCATAGCTGGAAGCCTGCCTCATGAGCAAAGGGGAAAAGGCAGATGGAATAGAGAAGGGATCACTAAGAAAATGATGGTCAGAGGAATCGGTCGGGATGGGAGATGTGTGCAGGAAGTAGATAAAGGACCAAACATGATGACCTCTCAGTGTCCATATTGCAAATCATAATGCCCAAAAGTAGAGAGAGATTATAGGGAATAATGTCTGCCATGGATGCAGGGGGATGGTGG
>JAOXYA010000005.1:7176995-7188946 GCA_028565675.1 Sorex palustris | reverse complement strand
TGTGTGCTGAAAGTAGATAAAGGACCAAACATGATAACCTCTCAGTGTCTGTATTGCAAACCATAATGCCCAAAAGTGTAGAGAGAGTATGGGGAAGGAGGCAGGGAGAGGGTGGGAAAGGGGGGGTATGTATACCATGAATATTGGTGGTGGGGATATGCACTGGTGGCGGGATAGGTGTTTGATCATTTGTGTGATTGGAACCCAAACACGAAAGCTTATAACTATCTCACGGTGATTCAATAAAATTAAAAAAAAAAAGAAGTAATGCATTGCATAACTGGCCTGCAAAAGGAATTGGAATATTTCCTTCCCAGCTGTAAATGTTGCTCAGAAGCAGAAATCAATACCCCCTAAGTAGCCAGACAAGAAGGACTGAAGCACGAAACTACACTGTCTTTAGCAGGAAGCTGAACGTGGTGGGCTGGGGGTGGGGGTGGGGGGCACTGACATTCTGGTGCAGGCTGTGGTGCTGGAATGTATGAAACCTGGCCATTCACAAGTAAATCATTGGGGCCTGAAATAAAATTCAAAAAACATTTTTTTTTAAAAGCCAAAGTCCTATCACAGAGACAGATCCAGTGAACATGTGACAGCTTTTTGCACAGGCACTTAGATTCCGTGAGGGGGACAGAGAATGGCCACGTGACCTCTTTAAGGAAAAACATCCATAGCGGTCTGTAGACATGTCACTATCACTGTCCTCCCATGGTTCATTGATTTGCTCGAGCGGGCACCAGTAATGTCTCACAACAAATTATGAGACTTGTAACTGTGTCGGGCATACTGAATATGTCACGGGTAGCTTGCCAGGCTTTGTTGTGCGGGCGAGATACACTCAGTAGCCTGCCGGGCTCTACATGTTTGTGTTTTTTCTTTGTTTTGTTTTGAATAACACCTGAATAACACGTGGTAGTGGTGTTACTGGATAACACCCAGGCTTACTCCTAGCTCTGTGCTCAGGGATCATTCTTGGTAGGTTCAGCGGGCCATCTGTGGTACCAGGGATTGAACCTGGGTTGGCTGCATGCAAGGCAAAGTGGCCTACAGGCTGTATTATCATTCCATCCCCTATGACCTATTTGACTTAGGAATAGAAGAACCTCTACTTTGTTGACAGAGTTCCCTGTATCCACATTCAAAGTTCTTGCTACCACAGATCCACTGGTTTGTTGCCTCCCAAAGACTGAGAAACAAGCATAAGAACTATCTCTCACTTCTCTGTCTTATTAGCCTATAAAAAAAAAACCAAACCAACCAACCAACCCAAAACTAAGCCCGAAAAAGAAAGGACTTCTTTATGTCTAATACTGGGGGTGGGTGGGAGGTAATCCAGAGACACGTGTGGCATACTCATGTTAGAACACAGTTTGCCTAAAACTCAGCGATGAATAAATCTGTAAGTCATGATGTCTCGTTAAAATAAAAATCAAACAAAAACAAGTGAAAGAAAAGGACATTTCAATGTTTCTTCCAGAATGAAAGAATGAAGAGATGACCCAACGTAACCTAGGGGTATTCAATGAGAGAAAGGTAGTACAAAATTGCTCTTGGGCATCAGAAAATGATGTCTTGAGACTTGACACAGGATGTTCACAGGAGTCCAATGACAATGAAAATACAAAATATAGAACAGACTGAGCTTTTCTACTCTTTGCTGAGATTTTAGTTTATATGTTTTTCTTGTGTCAAAACATGTTCTAAACGACAACAAAAACAGAGTCTAAGAATGAGATAACTGAAAATCTAACTGAATTCCGATCTATTTGTGGGTGAATGTTCATTCACCCTACAGAATCTGCTTAGAGTTGGCAAGATACATACTCAGATAGGAGTATGTATATATAGAATTAATACTTATTTAATTCTTAATCTTCAAAAATAGTAACTAGACAACATTTTAGAGGGTTTAAACTGTTTTGAGTTTATATAAATGCTTTTAAAAGGCAACCCTGTCCACATTATGTAATATAATTGAAAACTTTGAGTATTTTAAATTTTTAGAATAAATAAATAAATGGGCAGGAATGGAAGAATCCTGGAATATAAGTAAGGACTCTGAGGCTTACTATGTTTCTTGATTTAATGTTATATATTACCCCCCAATTATAATATCCTTTAATTATGTCAAAGAAAAACATAACCAATCTTTGTATCTGCCATTCCATTGGGTCATTTCTAACTTTCAGATCCCCATGAACTGAAAGATGAGACAGAGAAGCAAAGTTACCCAAAGAGTGTAATCTGACAGCACAGAGTACATAGACTCGAGTCCCAGGCACTGGTGTGAGAAAATCTGAGCCAGCGAGGCCCCTTCCTGCGCCTCTGCCTTTGCTCTTGGACACAGTGAAACCCCAAAGGGAGGAAGGTATGTTTGGTTTATGCCTCCGGTTTTCTACTCCCAAGTCTTGGCCATGAAGAGCGTCACCCCCTGACGGCTCCACCTTTCAGGCAAATTCCTGCAAAGCATAACTTCTCCGAGAAACCAGGCCTAAGCCAGAGAGATTTACTTAATCATGAAACAGCAAATCAATTCTTCTCTATTAAGGCACTAAATACCAGCACAGGAGCACTGTCCTCTTCTAAACAACAGACACATTCAATTATGGGATGTTTTCCCAGCCCCTGGGCTGCTCAGTAATTGCAGAGCGCAATCAGCTCCACATTGATATTATATTAATGTGTGGGGCGGGGAGAATGAAATATGAATTAAATCAAGGCTCAATATTTCAGGAAAGCTTACATAAGGCCTAAGAACAAGTCATATGCCTTTTGGAAGGGGGGAGGTGGGGGAAAAGGTGAGTTGCCTACGCTGTCATTTTTCTATTTCTAATTAAAGAGTTTGGAGGATGAAAGCAATCCTGGAATTCTTGTCTCCTCGCTGTCCATTCCTGACAAAGCAGATCAAGCTATCAGGTTTCATAATCACCTGCACTTATACCCACAGCAAATGGGGAAAGAAACATTTTATACTGACAGCTTGCAATAAAGAGAGAGTAGCAAACAGAAAAAACTTTTTCTTCAGAGACAAAACAAAAGGATAAAGTTCAAGAAAAGGTTTCTCGCCCTTCTGCGGAACTGTCAAACAACTCCTATTGACCAAGAATAGAACACAGTAAACACACCAAACAAAAGACATGATGAAAGATGTATTTACTTGTTCGGGGCCTTTCTTTTTCTCTCCATCACATGTACACCCACACTGAACAGTCTACATTGTGTTAATAAATAACCAGGAGCAACCTCAGTGAGCAGAGGAGGAAGGGGGTTCTATGTTGCTGTCAGGTACCACACAGTTGCTTAGCACCGCGAGAATCATTCTCCGTACATCCCACCCCACAGACACAGAGCAGAGGGGAAGCGGACGGAACCTCTCGCTTCTCAGATGCAAGCAAAGGAGGAAGGCCCCCAAATTTGGAAAACAGTCGTTGGTTGAAATTGTCCAACCCTTTCAACCCTCTTTGAACCCTGCTTGCTTTCTCAATTGAATCCAAAATTTCTGTCCTAGTTACGAACCATGCCTTGCCACAGTCATCTTTCACCAGGGAACTTGGTGTGGTTATTAGGAAATTTACTGAATTATATATAACTCTGAGCTTTTTTAAGAAAAAATAAAATCAGGGGCTTTTCCAGATTTTATTTTTAATTTCTAGGGAAGCTCCCAGATCTGTTTCCCTAGCGCTCTCTCTCTCTCTCTCTCTCTCTCTCTCTCTCTCTCTCTCTCTCTCTCTCTCCCCTCTCCCTCTCCTTCTCCCTCTCTCTTTCTCTCTCTCACTCTCTCTATATATATCACACATTCAAATACAATGAAAATACTCTGAATAATTATTACTTTATAAATATTTCTGAAAGTCCAAATAATTCATAATACGGGGTAGAAGTTCACAAATCCAGTATCAGGGAATTCGAATGCCTTATTGGTGGTATTAAATACACCAGCCAAAAGTCTACTCTACTATATCAGTGTTTTAAGTTCATTCCTTGTAAATGTCTGGGGCAATACAGCAAAGTCCAACACTATCAGAAATAAATAAACTTTAATACACACGCCAACTATCTATCACTGATTTCAACATGGTATCTAGCTGGCCTAGTACAAACGCCAATGACAGGTGAATAAAAGCTGACTTTCCCATTCAAGACATACAAGAAACGACGTTCGTTCTGAATTTCACATAGACCTGCTCCTCCGCTACCAAAGTCCATCAACTAAACTGTGAGCACAGCACAATCTGGTTTCCAAAGGTTATCAACATGGAGAGGATGATCTTAATCAAGCCCAGTGCCTGGGTCATATGCATATTCTGTTCTGCCCTAGAGTCAATCGCTGCCTGGCATCTGGGCAGACTCCTCTCCATGTGAAGGGCGGGTAAGGCGGGCATGGGGAGCGCTGGACGTCTCAGAACTCAGGGAGCAGGTGGCCAGGGAAACTCAAAGGGAGCTCTCCACCGACTCTAGTGCTGTTCGTGCCTTTGCCATCAGCAACTCCTATTAAAAAAAAAGAGACCAAGCATCCACTAGGACAAAACCAAGCAGGCCTATTTAATTAGAGCATTTGCTTGATATCCACTTCTTCATGTTAAACACACAGCCTCACAGGCCTGGGAGGTCTGATTAATTTTAATATGCACGGTCATGACAAGTGCCTCGAGGGTAACAGAGTAAAAACACACATGCACATTTGCAAACACACAAAAATCCTCCAGCCAGGCTAGCCTGACAAATCGGTTGGGGGAAAGAAATAAAAAAAAAGCTGTGTGTGCTCCCTAGATTAGTCTGTTACTATTCAGTGATGGTCTGAACCTTTAATGGGAAGAGGAGGCCTCAGAAACAGGTGGCTGGCACTTCCTCTTGAATAAATGATATCTCCAAAAGCCATGGCACAGAAGCCACAAGTAAAGTGGGCACGTGTTTCTTTGTCAATTTATAGCTTGGGTTAATGGTCTGCTTTAGACTTTTTTTTGAAGTGATCAGTGCATTCAAAACGGAAATCTAGAACTGATGGCTTTGATTCAGGATGAAATTTATGAAGGTTTAGAAAATATCAGAAACATCTGTAGAAAGATATGTTTGGAATCATTTATGCCATTCTGTTACACACTCCTGTCCTAGCAGAAGTAAATGAAATTCTTAGTTAACAGACAAACAGTCACCTAGGCAAATGGATGGTAGCTTGCTTTTTGACAGAAAGATGAATAGTAGAGAAAGAATATCACTATCACTATCACTATCACCACGTTGTTCTTCAATTCGCTCGAGCAGGCCCAGTAACGTCTCCATTGGTCCCTGTCACGTGCCAAGTGTAGCCCGATGACATATTGGGGGCTCCTTCAGGGTCAGGGGAATGAGGACCATTCACTGTTACTGTTTTTGACATATCGAGTACTAACAGGGAAATAATATAAATATGATATTTAAGGTTGCATACTCTCTTTTGTTTGTTTTTGGGACACACCCAGTGAAGCTCGAGGCTTACTCCTGACTCTGTTCTCAGAGATCGGGGGATCATACGCCATGCAGGGGATAGAACCCGGGTCAGCAGTGTGCCAAGCAAATGCCCTACCCACAATCACTTGCGCCCCATACTCTATTTTAAACTTAAAAATAGTTTTGGCCAAAGGGGCCTCTTGCATTTAGATCTCCTGAGATAATGCCTGAGTCTTTCTAGTCAAAGTCAGAAACTCTTTCAAGAAAATATAAATTTTCTGTTAACACTTAAAGCAATCAACAATATTCTGATAACTGTGATGGATATCACTTGACAAGGAAGTGACAGGGTCAAAGTTACGTTGGTGCTGAAAAACCCTGAAGTTTCAAAACTCCGCCGAAATGGTATGAAGTGAAAAGACTTCCTCCTGAAGCAGTGGGCTCTACAGCATCTGAAGGTGTCTTCACGTCCTGACCTTTTCAAAAATAAGCCCCTTTCTCTGCGAACATTCTGTGAGTGTATATTTCCATACAGTGGTGCTTTTGAACGTGTGCCTGGGGGTTCGACTCTCGCTTCCTCCACGAGAAGAGAGACGTTGCTAGTGACAGACCGCAGAGATGAACACATAGCCACAATGCGTTAAGAGCAACCTCCAAGAGCAGCGGGTGTGTGAAGAACAAAACTTAAAAGAGCTCAATTGAAAAGTACCCTTGTTTGTCCTTCAGTGGAATAGCACTCACAAAGCCTCTTCAACATGTACTTTGTCAAAAGGACAGTGAGTGAGTAACTAAACAAAAGCAACTCAGTCCTCTGCCAATTAAAGTATCTTTTGGCTCTCCCCCAGATCTGTTCACTTTTTATTTTTCCCACCTCATCAAATGGATGTCAACAGGTTTGAAAACAAGAGAGAATTTCAAAACACTCTCATCATTCCCCCAATTAATGGGATGTGTTGGGATTCTGGATTTACTGAAGCCCAAGTCCTTAACTTCCCTGTAAAAATAGACAGCTAAAAGTTGCTTAAGTTAGTGAGCAAGCGTAAATTCTATGCGAACTTGGTTATTAACATAATATGGCTCAATCTAATTCCCCAAGGGCTGTTCCTCAATGAGCATGTTCATTCTTAGAACAGGCACTGTAATTTGTAACGTAAACTCAAACATCAAACATCCAAGGCCTGTTGGGATGTTCATGAGGCCAGCTATCATACACCAGAGTCTCTGTCTTTTCTACAGAAGAATTACATATAATGTCATGACGTACCACAAATGAAAATATACCGTTTATAGTATCTACTTTTAGGGCCCTTAAAATGAATCTTAAAATAGGAGGGTAAATTACTACTCATTTAGAGAATTTACTAGTTATATGACAACACGTCTGAAATAGAGTAAAAGGCAATTCAATTAAAAGTATTAATTTAGAGGTTATAAAGCTCAAATAAAGTTTCAGAAAGGTACAGTTGAGTAACTTGAACTATTTTCGATAGAGGTGTCAATCCAAATATCCAAAAGACACAATGACACAGTAATATCCACACATTAAGCTTTAAGAAAAGCTAATTCACTAGCAATCTGTACTTTTTATTATGCTTCATACACCTATGAACCAATTTGAGGAATATTTAATCTAATCTTTGAGACAATACAATGGACTTAATTTCTTTTACTGCTGTTTGTTCATTTCGTTTTATTTGGGCTGACCAAGGAGTGCTCAGCACCTCACCTGGAGATTCCAGTCCAACTGGCCAGCAGTAGCAGTTCACTGCAACAGTCCAAAGATGCCACACTACCCAAGCTCTGTGGGGTTTCGTCTTGCCCCAGCCACTCCCTGGCATCCCCTGGGGTTTAGAGGCTGTCAGAACCTCCCCACGATGCTCAGGGGTCCCTGCTGCCACCCCATAGGATTCAGGGGTCTCCAGCAACCACCCCATGGTGCTCGGGGGCCTTCATGCTATACCCAGCAGTGCTTTGTGTTTTTGTTTGCTTGTTTATTTGTTTTTTTGTTTTTATTTTTATTAGTGAGATACCATGAGGTACAGTTGTAGACTTACAAATTTTTGTGCTTGGGTTTCAATTATACAATGATCAAATATTCATCCCTCCACCAGTGCCCATTTCCCACCACAACAGGTACCAGTATCCCTCCCACCTCCATCCCCCCATTCCACCCTGCCTCTGTGGCAGGACATTCCCTTTTGTTCTCTCTCACCTATTGGGTTTTGTGGTTTGCAAAAGACGCAATGGGTGGCAATCATGTTCAGTCTATAGTCTACTTTTGCTAACGAACTTTTATCTTCTTTTCACCATCTTTGGGATTTACTTCTTCAATGTTCTCTCAATTTATTTCAATTAATTCATTTTTCCATTTTATAAATGGGTATCAGTGTTATCTCTGTACACAAACTCTTATTTATTCTAAAGTACTTTATTATTTATTTTTTAAATTCCATTTATTTTCACTACCTGATCCTGCTAACTTTCCTATTCTTCTCCATGGTTTCCCTGACAAAGCTCTTAACAAGAATTTTCTACAATAAGGTTTTCTTATTTATCATATATTTCTACATTCTTTGAAACACAGTTTTAATCTTCAGAATTTAATTAAAACGGTTATCGTATGGGTCATCTGTAGTCTCAAATCCAAGATTCTACACCACCTCAGTCCTCAATTCTGGAAACTATTTCCTTAGGTTTGTGAAGCAGCCTTCTTCTTGTCCCCCTTTCTTCCTACTCTCAACCTTAAATGTCACCAATAGCTTTTCCCTCAGGCCTATATTTGTGCATGTAGTCATAGTGATTGACGAAAGAGTCTCACACATGGAAAGTATGAACTACCACTGAACTACATCCCCAGCCCTCTGGGAATGAGGAGGTGAACTTCAACAATCATTTTAAGCTATTACTTGATTACCACTTGATTACCATTTTCTCCTTATCCTGAGCTTATTGCTTAATTTAGAATGCTTAATGATTTGTTACTCAAACTGAAAAGTTGCCCTATTTATTTCCTTTCTTGTCTTGCCCTAATACAGGAAGAAAATAACTTTTGGGAACATTGACCCTGAATCTTCTGTTTTTTGTGTCATGATGATTTAAATAAATGAAAACAAAAGAGGGTTTTTATGAAGATATGTTAAACTCTGAGAAGTTCTTGTCTTGAGACCTTCTAGATGAATTCTCAAGTAACTGTGTGTTACACTGCGTTGCCCAGTTCTGTCTCATTCTGGGACAGGGCAGCACATTTGATTCTAGTAAAAGGTCATTGCATAAAAGAGTTGTGAGGCAAGAATAGTGCATCTTTTATTTAGAGAACAGTGTACATAACAAGGTGCACAACACCTGTCTACCCCAGAACTGATGACAACTAGGAAAACCATCCTGGAAAACCTCCTGGTATTTTCTGGGTCGACATTTATTCCTTAAAGTCGACAAGTCAGACGACATAGTTAGGTTACAAGCATATGTGTAGTTGCTTGACTGCTTCTTATTTCAGCAAAGATTGCTTCCTCTTCTACTTTTTTTTCTAGCTCCTTATGGGACTATTTTCTTGGAAACCATTAATAACCCCTAAAATGCACTTTTGATATTGTTTTCTGTACAAGACAGGTGGAAAATATTGTGGATATACTGAACTGAAATAATTAAAAATATAAAGCACCCCAATATAGGATATAAGACTTGTTTGCAGATGACCTGCCAAGGAAGCTCCAGAAATTCAAGAGTTCTCTCTATCCCCACAGGACTGAGTTTTAAAATTCATTTAATGTTGTGCTTATCTCAGTAAAGGTATTTCCAGCTCTGATTAAAAACCTGATCTACTATATTTGGAAAGGAAGTAAAAATTCTGATTTTTATCATACTTAACAGTCTTTTGAAAGTTTTTTTAGTCCATTTAAGAGGAATGTGAATACTTGATAATTTTCCAAGAAGCATTCATTTTTATTCATACTTCTATGTTGTAAAGATTTTTTATCAGAAAATCCTTCAATTTCTTTTCTTCTCTTTTGCTTTCTTTACCTATTCTGCTTTTCTAATTCTAAGTTTTAAGGTTTGCACTGAAATTACAAAAAGCTCTAATTTAAAATGGAAATGAGTTGTCTGTAAAGGCTGTATTATGCTAATGATATTGTACATTGTTTGTTATTCCCTTCTGTCTTCCAATTTATATCCAAAAAAAAGTTGCTGTTTAATCCTTTGTGTTTAGTTTTTGCTACATATTTCTTTTCTGAGTCCTAGCCCTCACTAATCACACTGTGGGAGTAAGTTGTACAGTTTAATCAAACACTATTCAAAGTCTGAAATGACAAAATGCCCATCTTTTAAAATCTTCTACAATGCTGACAGCTGAGCTGCAGAAAGTTTACCCCTTCAAAATCTAATACTTTGTTGGAAGTGAATGCCAGGTAAATAGTATGTTAATCCTTCCAATTTCAATTTTTTTTGCTTTTTTGGATCACATCCGACGATGCTCAGGAGTTACTCCTGGTTCATGCACTCAGGAATTACTCCTGGCCATGTTCGGGGGACCATATGAGATGCTGGGAATCAAACCCGAGTCAGACCGCATGCAAGGCAAAAGCCCTACCCGCTGTGCTATCACCCCAGACCCCAAAATTTCTATTTTTTAATGGCTAGGTATTTCAGATGTGTGTAAACACAGAAGGTCCAAAGTATCTAACTGAACAGCAGATAGGAGAACTGGAGTGGGAGAGTACCATCCACAGCGATTTTCTTTTACTTAGTTTATAGAGACAGTATTTTTATTGAACTTTGGAAATTGTTTAAAAGACTACGTAAGCAAATCTCTGAGCCCCTCCAGTACACTTCTGTCTTAGCTCTGGGAAAGCAATAGGACCTTCATTGCTAAGATTCCAGGTGATGGAGATGCTGCTTTAAAAGAGACAGGTCTTTGAGAAGCAGTGCTCTAAATCAGTGTTAGGCACCTCAGAGACTGACCCACATCCAAAAGAACAAAAGCAATAGGTGCTGGTGCGGATGTGGGGAGAAGGGGACTCTCCTTCACTGCTGGTGGGAATGCTGACTGGTCCGGCCTTTTTGAAAAACAGGGTTTTTCTCAAAAAACTAGGAATTGAGCTCCCATTTGACACAGCAATGACATTTCTGGAAATATACTATGGGGACCCAAAAACACACAGCAGAAATACCATCTTCACTCCTAAGTTGATTGCAGCACTATTCACCATAGTCAGAATCTGGAAACAACCTAAGTGCAAGAACAGATGAATGGATAAAGAAACTATGGCACAGCTGAACAATGGGATATTATGCAGCTGTCAGGGAAAATGAAGTCATGAAATTTGCCTATACGTGGATGGACATGGAGAGAATCATGCTGAGTGAAATGATTCAGAAGGAAAGGGACAGATATAGAATAACTGCATTCACTTGTGGTACATAAAAATACATGTAGTAGAAGACTAATATACATGACAAGGGAAAACAGGGACTAAGAGGACTTGTCAGTGATTGGCCAACCACAAGTGTGTGGGAGGGGCTGAGAGTAAGTAGAATAGAAAATAAAGAGACCTCTATGACAATAATAGATGGGAATAATCATGATGGACAAGATCTGAGGGTTAAAAGTAGGTAAGGGATATTCTGGATAAACTTTCAGTATCAATATTGCAAACCATAATGCTCAAAAGGAAGGAGAGAGACAGAGAAGAAAAGTGCCTACCATAGAGGCAAGTTGGGGAGTAGGGAGTGGGGCATGACGGGAGGAAACCTGAGGACACTGGTCCTGGGAAATGTACACTGGTTGAGGGGTGGGTGTTGGAATACTGCATGACTAAAATACAATCATGAACAGTTTTTTAAGGATCTATCTCACAGTGATTCGATAAAAAAATTTGAAAGATTTCCCCTGTGCCTGTACCCGAATCAGCCCTTCAGAAACTGAGCCACCCAGCCTCCCCGAATGCCATTCTATTCACCTCCGTGCCATCCTCCAGTGCCATGACAGCTTGCTCCCTGTCCCAGGTCATTGAAGTGGACCCAGGCTGCCATTCCCCCTGAGCCTGCGCCCAGATCCTTTTGGACTCTGAGCCACCCAGCCTCCCCGACCACCATCCTGTCTGCCCTTGCCATCCTCAAGTGCAGTGCCCAGTGGCTCCCTGTCTCAGAGGAAAATACTAATAGTGAACTGGAAGATCCTACCTCAATCCTACTACAAGAACATGAAGAAACAGCGAAAATCCCCACCACGAGGAGAGGATAATGAACAGGGTCCAGAAGCCTTAACAGACATTACCTACAAGTACGATCTCTCTGATAAAGAATTCAAAGATGAGATGTTGAAAATGTTCAATGAACTTAAATAAACGGTAGGACATGCATCCAGTAAATTAAAGGAGGATATGAAAGAAACAGTGGAACGGACAACTGAGAAAATACAGGAAAAAATGAGAGCAGAAATAAAACTACAAAAAGAAGTGTTGCAAATAAAGGTTTTCATAGATGAAATTAAAAACTCAATGGATGCCCTCAACAGTAGAATGGCT
>JAOXYA010000005.1:7118761-7129133 GCA_028565675.1 Sorex palustris | reverse complement strand
GTTACTGTGTTTGGCATATTGAATACGTCACGGGTAGCTTGCCAGGCTCTGCCGTGCAGGCGAGATACTCTCGGTAGTTTGCCAGGCTCTCCGAGAGGGGTGGAGGAATTGAACCCGGCTCTGCCGGGCTGGCTGCGTGCAAGGCAAATGCCCTACCCGCTGTGCTATCACTCCAGCCCTATTATTTAACACACTTTCTTAAAGGTTTCCAAGTGATCTATTACTAGATGGATATGAAGCAAACCTTAGCAATTATAATTAAATTGATCAACTCCTGTTCCTGCTCAATTTAATAAGCAGTGAAAGAGAAAATACTTTGAAATCTCTTGTTAAGACAGCATCTAACAATATATTTTATTTCTACTACTTTTCATTTACTTAATCTATCAACATATATTTTCCTTGATAAGGTTCATTTAAGATATAAATGTGCATAACCTTATATTTCTATTAAAGAACACACATTTTTATTATGGCAAATTAATTAAACTTGATCTGCACAGAGAAAAGCTACTCTGGTTCCTGTCTGTGAACACCTTGCATATTATTACCTTCAACTTATTTTTTGTTGTACTGGAGATTGAATCTGGAGCCTCACAAATGCAAGGCACGGAGATCCGCCATGAAGCCACACCCCTGGCCCCCTTCAATTTATTTTAACAGACCCATGCTATGCCCTTATATGCCTGACTTCTTTTTTTTTTCTTTTTGGGTCACACCCGGCAATGCACAGGGGTTGCTCCTGGCTCTGCACTCAGGAATTACTCTTGGCGGTGCTCAGGGGACGAGATGGGAGGCTGGGAATCCAACCCAGGTCAGCCGTGTGAAAGGCAAACGCCCTACCGCTGAGCTATCGTTCCAGTCCCTTGACTTCTTAGAAATAGTATAAAACTAGATATGGAAAATCCAGAAAATGCTAATACTTTAAGACAATTTTTTTCCATTATACACTGTGACAACTGACAAATGTCTATCTCTCAGAGGCGGACGAAACAGTACAGAGGGTGAGGAATTTGCCTTGCACGCAACTGACCTGGGTTTAATCCAATGTCTATCTCCTCTTTTATAATTGTTTTATTTTCTTAATCTTTTTGCCTGTTCATTTTTTGCTCTCTTAGTTGTTCTACGAGAACAACTTTTTAAATATTATTAATCTTTTAAAAAAGAAACTCTACTTTTTGAGAGTTTTTTTTTTTTAATTTGGGGCTATTCCCTGTGCTGCTCAGGGCTTCTATTGGCTCTGTGCTCAGGGATCACTCCAGGAAGTGCTCAGGGAACCACACTGGGTCCCCATGATGGGAACAGGTTGACTGCAAGCCAGGCAAGCGCCCTATCTTCGCCCTATGCCTCCACCTCCCAACTTCCCCTTTAAAAGAGTCGTACCCCACACTGGGCCCTGCAGTCCAGTTTCCTGGTGGCTGTGGCAGCACCCTCAGGCCACTCACCCACTTGAAGGGGTCTCAACTGGTGCCATTCTGGACTGCCAGGGTCTTTTTCCTGCCCCAATTCCTGCCACAACCAAATTCCTGTTTGAATTTTGACAGATACTGCTTTCAAAATCAGAACGGTGTCTCAGCCCCGTCTCTTCCTATATCAAAGCCACAACTGATCGGAAAGAAATCCTTCAAATGTTTTGTACATGAGTTTTCAGGGAGCCCACTAAATGTTTTTATTCATAGGTAAGTGCAGTGAGAACTAAGACAAAAAGGAAATTTTAATATTTTTGATGAGTAATCAACTACAGTCTGAGTTCTAAATTTAAGCCAAGAATTTACTTTACAGATTATAAATCATTCAGTGGAATGGAGTTGCTGCTTTGCGACTTTGTAGTTTTAGCTAAAGGAGTTGCTGCTCCATCTAATTGGATGAAAAAGTTGTAGAGAAGCATCAATTTCCAAGGAGATGGAACAGAGTGAGTTAAGTAGTCACTCAATAATATCAGTCCCCAAACAACATGAAGCATACAAAGGCAGCCTGGGAGAAATCAAGGTCATTTCTTCCCTTTTTTAGAAATATGATATTTATAATAATATTGTATATCAGCAAACCGATTCATCATTAAAATTCCTGTGTTACTCAAAAAGGACTACAGAAGTGTATCTAAAGAGGACTTAGAGAGTTATATAGCTCCTAAATGTGTGTGCTTGTGTGTGTGTGTGTGTGTGTGTGCTTATTGTGTGTGTGTTCACAGCTCTGACAAGTTCTGGAATCATTCAAAGAAGGGAATAAAAGAAGCAGCAACATATCAAGAAATATGAAAGAAATATAATCCCTCCAAACCATGTCCCTCATAAGCTGACTGGTCTTTTTTGTTTCTAAAATCTGGACTCCAAATCAGAAGGACTAAAAAACTGGTCCTCTTGGGGCCCAACCAATAGTACAGCAAGGAGGGCACTCACAGTGCTCAGGGCCAACCCAAGTTCAATCCCGGGCACCACACACAGTCCCTCCAGCGCTGCCACAAGTGATCCCGGAGCACAGAACCAGGAGTAATCCCTGAGCACTGCCAGATATTCCCCACCCATCCCCACAAATAACTAAACCCAGGTTTCTAACTAAAATTGCAGCCAGAATACGACTTACAGTATGGACTCAGGAAAAGAATGCCAAGAAGCGTTGTGACTGGTCAAGAGCAATAGCAGATGGCAGGATGACCTCCAGCAAGGCAGCCCTGTGAGGGAGCATGCTTCAGGCATGCCAGGGGAGGAGTTTCCTCATTACAGAACCAGTGGGATCATGGTTCTGGCTCTAAGTCAGTAAGTATCTTCTTTGCTAGAGCAGAGCTTTGAGTGGTATGTGCCATAGTAATACCCTAAGACAAAATTAAGCGCTCAACAAGGAACTATTTTGGTGACTCTGGCCCCTGAGAGCCTTAGAGAATACAATGAAATCTTCACTCCCCTCTCCCTCCTTCCTCTCCTCTCTCTCTCTCTCTCTCTCTCTCTCTCTCTCTCTCTCTCTCTCCTCTCTCTGTTTCCCCCTCCTCTCCCCTCCCCCCACCCCACCCCCAATTTGGAAGTGAATACATCATAGATCACAGAGTTTCAAAAAGCTCCCAAGGAATGCTTGAAAGCAATTTAACAGGAGGTTGAAATGCTTGCTGCAGATGTCAGAGCCAAAGGAATCAGAGCACTTGAGGATGGAAGAATCTTCACAGGGGCCCGAAAGGAAGAGAGCGCATGTTATGGGGTGCTGACGCTCACTTTACTCCTCTGACTCCAATGAAGGAGCACAGATCGAGCACAGAAAAAAGCACACATTGGCTTTTGAGCAATTTATCAACATCTGAAGACAGGAGAAACAGAGTTAGTACATTTCCTATATGTAGAACTTCCAAACACATGGAGGGAACAGCTGCAGGCTGGCGGGCGCACAAGGCAAATTAATCTTGTGACCTTCTTGCGCTCTCTCCCCTTTTAATAAAGAAATAAAATGAATCTGATGGATGAGGCAGTACCTGGAAAGCTCTGGAGAAAAAGATAACTCGGGTACTTCATTTAAGGCCTAATCCTGAAGCCGGTTCTCTTAGGCTATCTTTCTATCGGGCTTGCGAGAGAACTAGAGTTTGGGTGTCTGGATTTATTTTCCTCTATCTGTTCATCACCCATGAATTCTTAGAGAAAAGTCTAGACATTTAACTCTTCTACCAATGAATGGGCTTCCCGTAAAACAACAAAGGATTAAAATGAAATTACAGGCAACGAATGTTTTATTAATTCCAAGATGACAAGTCATTTGGGCACGATGGACACATAAGTTCTGAGTAGTTTATCCAAAATGCTCATTTGATCTCACTGTGCCTAATTTGTTCTCACCCTTACATAAGAACATTTTCTATAATAATGTGTAATGGCTACAGTCCCTCTAAAATGCTGTAAGGGAATAAGAAGACACACACGCATGCGCACACACACACACACACACACACACACACACACACAGAGGAGGGGAGGAAAGGCAGTCTTAAATACCATCTCTCTTTGAGGCAGCGATTTCCCCCGATGAAGAGGTCACTACTGTTTAACAGTGTGCTGCCATGTTAATTTAGTATGACAAGATAAAGCAGTAATCTCGGCTCATGGAGGCTGTAAACTGCCTGCTATCCGGGGACATGCTCAAGTCGATTTGCACTGTATATCACTTGCTACAATTGCCATGACAAAGCCCTGGAGTTCTCCATGTAAATCTCCAGACCCCCCCCCCTCTCCCTCAGTCCCCTCACCTCTCCCTCCCTCTCTCCCTCCGCATTTCTCCCCTGCCTTGCCTCCAGGCAGACCACATCCACTCAGAGCTAATCTCTGGGAACTTAAAGCTCCGTGCAGAGGAGGGGCACACAATACCCATTCTTCTCACAACCAGTCTATCAAGGCCCCCAATTTAAGAGATGTTCTGGGACTTAGATAATCCATTGATCCCACTTGCATTGGCTTTTATATTTCAATCTGTCATGTGAAGTTGTCAAGGGGAGCGATTAAACCGATGTTTTGTGATTTGAGATTTACTTGCCTTGGAAGGATAGTTTTCAAAGCTTGTCTTACTAAGTTCTGCTTAAAGATTATCCCTAAGAAAGCTGATATATCTTTACAATGTGAAGCTAGTAATAAAGCTATAAAGAGTTTTAGGTAAGGAAATTGTGAAGGTATTCTGAGTTATAAACATAAGAATGCAAAACTGAATAAAATTTGGATTTCTGAAAAATATCATCTGTGTAGTTCTCTCTGCATGAAGCAAAAACACCATATGTAAAAAGGAGGAAAAACATGTTTCTATCTATGTAAAACAAAAATAGTTATAGGAGCACTGAAGAGGATAGATGTGAACAGGGAGACGTTCTAGAGTGGAAATGAAATGCTCCATGACAAGTCAACATTGAAGCCAATAAAACAAAGGCAGAGAAATGTGTTTTATATCAGGAAGGAACCAAGATAGACAATCCTGACCCAGTATGTCAGTGTCAATGCAGCCTGTCTCGGACTGTGAGTTGAGCCACTACTGCCACAGCTTGTAAAATCATCTCAAACTGCCCTAATGGGTAGGGCAGAAAGGAGAGACCAAAGGACTAAAAAGCAATCAGCACAGCCCTAATTAACAAAGGGTGAAGTCCCTTGCAGCGCCCTCTAAAATGCCTGAAATCCAAATGGAACTCCTAAATGCATTGAAATGTACAAAAGAAAAAGTGGGCACTGTAATACAACCTAGCAATAAGCACCAGGGACCTCCTGATAAGCCACCTGGAGGCCAGACTTGCAGAAGAATTTAAGCGACTTGCTAAGCTTTGTGTCCCCAAATAGTTTTTCTTGTTTTGCGCTGTGTTGAGGTAACTTTCCCCGAGTACATTATTTGGGAAAGTGTAATGCATGAGGCGACAGAAGATTTCTGTGATTCTGTGATATTTTATGACTGATGTTTCTGTGATATTTTATGACTGATGTGGAAAGCTACTGGGCTGACATGAGAAGGGACAAGGACAGGGAATTCACAGTCACCCACTACTAGTCAGGCAACAAGCTGTAGATTTCATTTAATCATTCCATCAAATACCCCTCAGGAAGGAGGTGTTGTCACCTGACACTGCACTCAGCTTATGGCGCCTTCGTGTACACAGGCTTTGAACACATTCATTAATTCAATCATTCATTCAAACCAATTGGAGACCCTTGCTGTGCGTCAGCCACCAAGCCAGATTCTTTGGGAACAGCCATGAGCAAAGGAGACAAGTTACCCCAAGGGAACCATAAAACTTCCCCCTTTAAAATGCATTTATATAGTATGTCCACAGTGAACTGCATCTCATAAGAGTACTGGACCCGTAAAACGGGGGGACGGGACACACTATTTCTATCAAAATGAAACATGACTGCTGAGAACCCCAAACATAGTCATTTGTTCTGGCAATTAACGGTGATGTCCACAGAGTATACCAATTCAGGAACCCTGGTCTCCGAAAAGGACTTGCTCTGAGCCAGAAATAGTTCATGGGCACTTGTGAGAAATCTGCTCTGAAAGTTATTCCTTCCAGCATCATTCTATCTTGGGAGGTCCTATTATTATTCTCATTTTCATATGAGAAAAGGGGCGGGGGGGAGCATGGGAGAAACTACAAAAGTGAGGCAATAGATAAAATGTGGGATTATATCCAGAAGAATCCCAGTAACTGAGTTGGTATAGCTTCTCTGCCACCCCAGTCTAATCCTCATAATCTTATAAGCATGCAGTTCTGAGTTGGCTGGAGTAGGTGTTCCCCCCCCCCTTTTTCTAACGGTGTTGGTAGTTGCCACTGATAAACTGCCTCAACACTAAGCAAACACTAGGTCACCAATAAACAATATTTATGATAACTGAGTCTGCCATAAATATTTCACTAGCAGAATGTATCTCAAACTGAATAATCCCATTTTCAGTAGCTTAAAGTACCCCCTACCACAAATCCTTTTAATGACAAGAGGCTGAGGTTCTTTCTTTTATTGGATTTATCATTTCAAAAGTGTTTTTCCTTAAGTGTAAGCTTTTCTTGTATGTTATTTAAATTTCCCAAGGTCTGAACGTAAATACCATTTGATGCTATGTGTTGTTATTCTGCAATAAGACCACAGAACCTAAATACTTCTTTTCAGTGTCCATTCCATTTTTTAGGATCAAGATGGAGCGACTCTTGCTCCAAATGCCACGTTAGCAAACTCAAGCAGTAACTTCTGTCGACCTATCAATGCTCTGTTTGATGGAAATGTGCCTCGTCAGCCGATTCCCAAACACAAGCCAGCTCTGCGTCGCACCACACATAAGGCTGGCAACCTGCCCAAGTCAGTCAGGTATTTTCTATTTTTATCTTTCTTGTTGTATAGTTTATTTATTTAAAATGCTATAGAAGTCTCCAGTCTTCACCCCACTCTACAATTCTCCACAAACATCTAATTCAGGAGTATTAAACAGAGTCTACTGTATCTCCAAGATTATCTTCTTTAATATTTTTAAAAACCCAATCTGGCTCGCTAAGTTCCTGACCTGCTGCAGACATCAGAGCCTTTTAGGGATACTAATTCCTCCAGAGCTCAAAGCTTCTCTATGCTCTTCTGTGCTCAAAGTTAACTGTGATCCTTGCAATATCCATTTTACAGAGGGCAAAACTAAGGAAAAGAAAAATGCCTATAACTTGTCAAATGCCATATGGATATCAAACAGCACAGCTAAATTTACTCAGTAATTTTGTCACTGTTGACTATGGGTTAAATCACTATTTTGCACTAATGGTCTTATAGATAGAGCACAAACTAATACCAGTTTTAATATACAATTTCCAGCAAATATTGTTCAAAAATCTCACTTATTGTTAAATACCCTATTTAATCAGGATACTGAAGACACCTTCTTAAACAGTCAAGTCCTCTGACCCATTCAAAGCTAGGCTTTTTTAAAAGATGTAAAATCTTTAGTTATAACTAAGGTGGAATACCATGTAAACATTTTTTTTCTATCAGCGATGTATAACATTTGTATGAGAGGCATAAACCCAGTTATTAAGCACCTAGGTTCTGAAGTCATAAATCCAAATATAGACCCTTATTTGGCAAATCACTTTAACGCCCGAGACCATTCTCCACCTGCAAATTAAGGATGGTAACAGTTGCTCTCTGGGTTGACATAAAACTGGCTGAGATAATACATATAGGGTAGTTAGTACATTAGAAAAGTAAAATATTTCAGATTCCTACTGTTAATTACTGAATATGACATCCTAAAGACTATGTTACTTGGAATCTCCCACATTTAAGTTGCAGTTAATAGATGGTTGGTAGAATATACGATATATTCACTACAAGTCTTTCAAAGCTGCTCATATGCTCTTCTGATGAGCCTGGGAAAGGCAGAATCTCACATGTATAAGAATGATGTGCTCTGACTCCTGTGTCCCTAGTGAGCGAGCGTGGGAGCTACTGCAGCAAGGTCTGAAGATGGACACTGTTTAACAGACCAGTGATGTCCCCCATTCACCAGGACTGATGTTTGCAGTGCAGAGAGTCCAGTAGTAGCAGAAGAAGTGGTGACCAGATGTCCTTATGCTGAACGTTATTGTAACAATTGTCGTTAATAAGTCATATCGATTCTGACTTTTTCACATGATGCCAATTTTATATTTCTACACCCATACAAAGCTACTGAAAACCATTGGAATTATCTTCCTTTTTTTCAAAGCCTACCTTCATTTAAACTGTTCTGTTCATCCTTAGAATAATTACTTACCCTCTAGAGATAGTAACCAACAAGACAAAACTGTTTTATCTCAAGATAAGCAGGGTTTTTAAGAGCTAAGAAGAGACACTCACTTAAACACTGCTTCTCTATATAATGATAACATTGCTTGTTCTGCCCACACAGAAGCAGCCTTTGACTAAACAAGACACAAAAATCCAGTCACTGGTGTTCATTGACTTTATCACGTGACGTCAGAGCTGGAGAAGCTGTTGTCTGTACATTTACACCTCTTCTGCTCACAAAATCATTCCTAAAAGTGGTCCATGGGAAAACAGACCATGGGAAAAAAAAAACATTTGGAGCACTTTTCCTTTGTACAAAGAAGATAAGTCTCCAAAGGGTTGGAATTGTCAGCTTACATTGACTTTATAATTCATTTAAATTTCAAATACCAAAGAAAAGAAAATCCCATCCCCTGCTCCCATCTACTAGACAAGCAAAAAGTACACAGTTTACTTTCAGAACAGGAAATGGTATGAAATGACCGCGACCATCAAAAGTGGCAGTATACTGAAAGACTGTCAATGAATTCTTTCTGAAGGGCAGACCTAATTAATGCCAGTACAAGTTATGGACCCACTAAAGCCCTGTAGGATAGAGCTATAATGTAAATGACAGAAGAATACCTGGTTCATTTAAATGCACCAAGGTGGCCCTAACTGTGCTCTTGGCATTTTTAATTGAGATAGTATTTCCTAAGGAATCAAAAAGTGAGATGCTCATGAGTGGCATCACCTCTACAGCATCTCCTCCTCCCGTACCCACGAGATTTTCTATACTAAAGAATTCCTTTCTACTTTTTTAGCATATACTCTTATAACTCATATGTCTTTTGTCTATTCCATTAAAGGTAAAGCTTTATGAACCTAATGCTGAACTACATGAGAAAATGAACGACAATGAAAATTCAAGATATGGCTTTATTTATGATTTCACTTTACTATAATATAAATTAAGTGAAAATAGGTGTGCCTTGTTCAGACGCTGATATACAAAGATCTCTGCTCCGTTTCCTTAGCTCCAGTGGATATTGCTTGGAGTCAAGAGAAAACATGACTTATCTATTCCTTAAACTATTTGTGGTCTCCTTGGCAATTGAGTAACTGAGCCTTGCAGATTTCATATCAATTCCTAGAATGCAGGTACCAGTACTGAAAAACTCCTAGTCCTACTAAATCTTACATTCTCTTACGTGATTATTCTTTTCAATATAAAATAATCAATGATAACAATCCACTGCTATTTGTTACTATAGAACACTATTAATTTTAAAAATCACTTTCTCATTAGGTAAATTATTTCCATTATCTGTTCATTGCTTTCTCCAATCTCTGTGAAGTCTCAAATTTAGGATAAGCATGATGACAAACAAGAACTGAGTGAAGGAAACCATCAAGAAAAATGTAATGCTGACAGAGGGTGCCAAATAATTTTAAATGAACGTTATGACAAAAGGTCAAGTGTGCACTAGAATATTAGGTGTAAGTCACTTGGTTTAAATTATTTGGAAAACTACACTTTTTTCCCTGAAAAATTAATTAAAATCAACAGAGAACTCCTAAGTCTTTTTTTTTATCCAACTAAGACATCGAAAAATAAAATGATCACTAGTTATAATGGCTGGATTATAGAAGAAAAGTTAAAGAATGTAATCTCGGAATAAATTGAAGAAATATATGGTTTGTGAAGAATGGCACTCTCTCTGTTTAATAAAACCTGTGAAAATTTCATCACAGAACCAATTGATAGTTCTAGTAAGAGAAACCCCAAGCTGACTGCAAGAAGGTCTGGCAAAGGCCCAGGAAGCAATATATGTAAATAAGAAGGAAGCATGTCTCAGCACACAAGGACGCTGATTCTCCCACCCAGACTGGCCTTCTGAGAATGGCCCATTGAGAGCCACAAGAAGGCCTATTAAGAAAGTTATTCAGATAGAGGCAAATTGAAAGAGAGAGGAAGAAGAGCAAAAGAGAAAAGAATCAATGGCATGAAACAAGGGAGAATTGAAAAAAAAATCCAAGCTATAAAATGAATCGTGTTTCCCAAAAGTTTTATTATTTCTAACTTGCAAATGAAAAAAAAAAGTCTTCTTATGCAGGACCATGGGCAACAAACAAGATGA
>JAOXYA010000005.1:7083087-7094393 GCA_028565675.1 Sorex palustris | reverse complement strand
TATACCGGGGATATTGGTGGTGGAGAGTGTGCATTGATGGAGGGATGGGTGTCCGATCATTGTATGATTGAAACTCAATCATGAAAGCTTTGTAACTGTATCCCACGGTGATTCAATATCAAAATATTTTTTAAAATGAAGAAATTAATTTAATTAGACTCTAATTAATGTCACTGTCCTCTCACAGTTCATCAATTTGCTCGAGTGGGCCCAGTCTCCATTGTGACACTTGTTACTGTGTTTAGCATATCGAATATGTCACGGGTAGCTTGCCAAGCTTTGCTGTGAGGGCGAGATACTCTCGGTAGCTTTCTGGACTCTCAGAGAGGGGCGGAGGAATCGAACCTGGGTCGGCTGGGTCGGCCGTGTGCAAGGCAAACGTCCTACCTGCTGTGCTATCGTCTAAATAATAAGTATAAAATATTTTCATATTTCAAAAAGCAGATACCACTATATGCCTACAAGACATTAGGGGTAATGGATTGGTAAGAAATTATGATTTCTAAATTTCAAGTCACTTTCGTGAATAGAAGAATAAACAATTTCACAAAATCTCTGATATTTTTGGAAAAAACCGTGCAACATAAGAATTTGCAATTTTTCAAAATCCTACTTTCACTCAACTTATTAAATAGTTGTTATAGTCTTACTTTCTAAAACAACTGTGAACACCGATGTTCACTGAAGTTATTAAACATTTTATTACAGAATGTTTTTAATTGTCGAATAGAGAAAATTCAACCAACTGTACAAAATAGAAATGATTTCCACTGTTAAATGCTGAAGAGAAATGAATCTGTAGGTAGAATGACCAAATACGAGGTTTGAAGAAAATAACACAAAGCCATAAATAGTAATTTGCTGTAAATTACTTAATTCATGTATTGTTATACATTTGTCATTAATCAGAAACACACAGAAACAGAAACTTTCACCTTCTGGCAGCTACAGGTTACAAATGGCAAAGTCCTTTTGTTTTGACTCTTTATAAATTACGGTGGATAATATGGCATTAAGATTGGTGGTTCCAAAATGTGTTTTCATAGCTAGAGAGGGGTTCCTTTTGAAGGAAATAAAAAGTGATTTCCATTTGAGCATGAATTTTGCCTCTTTGACAGCTCGGAGTCCACAGGATGTGGAGAGATGATTTAAATTTTACATCAAAATTGTGACTGCGCTCCACTTTTTTTCCCCCCTTCTCAAGGGAGGCATTGTTCTTGCCTCACCATCAGCAGGCGTGACAGCGCCAGACTGGAGTCATACGGCTGCTCTCTGAGTCAGCGTGAAAGTGCTTACCTCCCGAGTTCCCCACATGCTCGGCTCCTCAGAATCCTGAAAGCCTTCCGAGCACTGGACGGCCGCACACTCCATTCCTGAGGTGCAGACCGGCTTGGAAGGGAAAGCCTAGGGATTAGCCAAAACGACCTCCTCTACCTTTGCTAAAAGAAATCTTTCCTTGGTCACGCTAATTACAGAAGAAAAGGCTCTACTGTATTTATCTGAACCCAAAGTTGGGACAAACTGTTTAACAACTGTATATTTCTGAGTTCAAGAAACAGAGTCTAAAAACAGCAGAAGTCCTGGGGAATTTCCTGAAACACATGGTCGCCACATGTATAAATTTCAAATTTCACTATAAATAGAGTGAAAGAATATTGCGTGAAGAAGAGCTTATCTGTCTCGGGGCTCTAAAAAGGTATCTTGCAAACTTGGGTGGCAACCCCACACAGAAATAATTCATACTACTAGCACAGCCACCGCTCGGAAAAAAAAGGAACTGGCTTCGTTTCTCTTGCTCTATCCTTGAAGGACCCTCCTGGGACTGGGACTGGGACTGTTGTTGTTGTTGGTGGTGGTGTGTGTGTGTGTGTGAGTGTGTGTGTGTGTGTGTGTGCATGTGTGCACGTGTGCACAGATCCCTGTGCACAGTTCACACCCATGTGTGCACTTGTTCAAGGAAAGGATGGAGAAGGGGGAAGAGGAGCATTTATAGACTAAGGGAAGACCAGGCAGTCTAAGAAAATGGTCATGGGGCATGATTCTGACTTTTCTTTTTAAATGAAACCTCTATTCAGGTTGGACCGCAGCACCCTGACTCAGAAAAAGATTCTAACGACCTTACTGAAAGATTTGGTGTGTTTCAAAGACAAAAAAAAAATAGGTGGAAACAGAATTTTTCCTAATTGCTGAGCCCATTATAGAAAGCTGAAGGGTAAGCAACGCTTTGGTCCTCATCTTCTTATCACTTCCAGAATAATAGTGGTTTGCAAATGTTCTCACAAGGGGGTGGGGGTGAGGAGCCACATAGGCTTACATGCACAAGCTGTGGGCCACGTTCGTAAGCACTTACAACAAACAGCTCAGCCAATCCATTCTGAGAGGAGGGTCGACTTTCACTCGGGAAGCTGCTGGTTCTGAGATGTGTGGGAAAACAATGGCTTTCAGGGATCAAGGGAATGAGCCGTATTTGCACAAGGACCCGCATTTGAACCTTGACACCACGTGAACACTGTGGGAGCCACCAGGCTTATCCCTGAAGGTCCCTGAACACGGCAAGCTGTGGCCCAAATGACCCCCAGCATCCTTTGGGGGAAGCATAAGCTCTGAGATTAGGTTGGCCAAGTCCAGCTGGGATGGCCTTGGGGCCACCTGTGCACTGTTTGGCTGCGCCCCTCCGAAATAAGCAAACACACCAAATGGTTTTATGTAGTAAAGAATATCTACTTCAGTTTAATGATATCGACCTCTCTAAAAATATCAGTTCACTTGGTTTAATGGCACGGTCATTTTCACTCTCCCGAGAGACACTCCTGACAAAACTATAAATAGGATATAAAATTTTATTTCCCAAATTAATATCCTTAAGTACCTACTAGGAGCCTCCCTCCCTGTCTCCTTATCTGGCCTTCCTGTTAATAACCGGTCCTACACAAACCCTTTCCCTTGCCCCTCTCACATTACTGGTGAAGTCTAAATACATAGCAAATTGTTCCATAATCAAAAGTGACTTATTCTTAGCATGGTATATGTCTTGAAATAAAATCTGTGGCATGTTTAATTTATTTAGCATCTAATAATGATGACAAAAATAATTAAGTAACCAGTCGAGTTTTAATTCCCTTTGTTTTCAAAGGTCATTGTGAAATCAAGCAAGTTAAGCCATCAAGAGCAAGCAGTGTGGGTTTTCTTTTTTTTTCCCCTAGCACAAACGAGAAGAGTTTCGCAGCTCAGAGGGGACTGAGCATCAGTCAGATTTGTTGAGAACTGCGAGTCGAAGTAGTTCAGTGAAGAAAAATATTATGACCCCTACCCTCTTTGCAACCCAAATAACCTTCACCAGGAAAAGTTTACACACTGTTAAATCCTGGCCAGTCTAGTGGGGGCTCCCTCTTTGCTTTTCCATGCCTCATGGAAAGAACTGAGTTACAGCCTGCTTCCACAACAGCTGTTGCAAAATGAATAAAGTAGAAAATATGTATGTTATATTCAAAATAGACAACAGGAAACCGTAGCTGCCTTGCACAGATCTGGGCGAGAACAATCTAACTTGGGAGGTAAGAGACAGGCAGAGGGCTGCGGATACATTCTCTAAGGTTCCTCACAAGATGAAGAATTTGCCACTCTAATGCTGAAAGCAGGAAAGCGAAGGGGCAGTGCCAGCGAAGATGAGTATCCATCAACTCAGACTAACCCAGCGGGATGCAGCCCAGACTCAGGCTGGAAGAATGCTCAGCCTCTTCCTTGGGCCTGTTGATGCCAAAGTGTCTTTGCTTGGATGAATATGAATTAAATCCATAAGCTTTTGTATTTTTCTAGCTTGACCTCTCAACTCATTTTACATCTTAAATGTTTATCTTCTTCCCCCATTAATCTTTCTGATTTTAGCATATTCCCTGTTATTGCAAGGGAATTAAAAAAAAAACTAAAAGCACGGTTTATACTGCCACTGTGGGCATGTCAGCTCTTTTCTTAAAATGAGGACCAATTATTCTGTTTCTTAAAGGCTACCAGTCTACTTAAAGCTACCAGTTTTCTAGCCTTGAAATAAATACTCTACAGATACGGAGCAGGCCTACATGAAAAAGATCATCAAACTTCTATAAAGGTAATAACTACATGGGCGCTTAATCATTGTGTGATTGAAACCCAAGCACAAAAATTTGTAAGTCTACAACTGTACCTCATATGTCTCACTACTAAAATAAAATAAAATAAAAAAGAAAGAAATAGAAATATAAAAAAGGTAATAACTACAATTTAGGCACACAAAAGATTCCTCTACAAAATTTACAGTGGATTTCAAGCTGGGGTTAGAGCAATGTCATTATCAAACTCCTGTGTTTGACTGCGTTTTAATTTTTAACAGAATGTCACATGAATAAAACTTTTTGAAGTAAGTTTTCCTACTTGCCCTTTCTTTTCAACTGGCACCGACTCGGCAGATGCTTTTTACAAAACTTTTATGTCAAGATTATAGAAATGTCAGATTTTAGATAGCAATTTTAGACAGTGTTATAGCTGAGTTATTTCCAGTTCTGTTCATTAGAATGAAACTGACCAGAAAACTTTGGCGATGGACACAGTTTTCTTCTATCACGTCCCCCCAAAAAAAAATCTACCAATAAAAAAACCCACAAAATTTAAATGTGCATTTACAAACAGATAAAATAAAAAATAGTCATGCAAAGGGTAAAACCTCAAACTGGAGTCATGCATTTCAACAACTTTTCTGCCATTTCCCATCTTATAGGTGCTCTGCCATGGTTTCTGCTCTTCTGTGGTATTTCCCCCAATGCCGAACAAAGCTGCAGCTGTATAAACCAGTCTTGTCAAAGAACAGTGAAGGAATGGATAAAACAGGGCGGGTGGCTACCATGCTGACCACTGTCTGAGTGTCTGAGGATAAAGGAACCTTGATGGAGAAAAGTCATCATTCATCGCAGCTTTTTTTAAACCTCATTACCACATGCTAGAACATTTCTTTCCACTCTCCAAACACCCCCATGTCAATGCAACTGAGGGTTTTTCTGTTCCAAGAGGGACAGCGTCCTCCTCCAACCTCCTCCTTCTTCATCTTTCTCTTTACTATCTTTTGCTTGGCTTTGTCATTCCTCTCTTCCTTTTTCTTTCTTTTTCTGCTTTATGTTGGGTCGTGTTTTGCTGATGGCAAGTTTACGGAGGCATGATCATTAAAAGCCTTATTAAAATACTGGTTACTGGTTTCGTCTTCATTAAACTACCCACACAATTCCCTGAAAACATGTTTAATGGCTATACAAAGTTGATTTCAATTTCATCTTACCAAAATATTATCAACAGCTTTTTAATTGCAATATATTTAGTTCTGCTAAGAACTCTAGAAAAATGATGTATCCCTTTCAAAGAGAGTAAAGCACATAATTGAGGTAGAATGTGTACTGAAATCAGAGATATGTATTGTGCATGTTAAAAAATGTGCATTCCAAGGTACACATATTTCCAAGGGAATTGATTATCTGCATACTCAGAGTAACTGTGAGGTACAGTTCTAAAGTTTGAAGTTTAGAGAGAACTAATCAATTATTTCAAAATCTAGCTTTTCTGTCCAAGAACATCAAGCCACGGGGAAGATTTTCCAGAGATTTAAATACACATTTTCTATTTTCAAGTTTGTCATCCTTACACACTATGCTGGCATTGTTTATAAAGGACTGAAGCCAAATCCCACTCCAAGAGAGCTCCATCAGTGCACTGGCTAGAGAACTGGCAAAATACTAAGTGCACAAGGGAATGAGAGGAGCAAAACCCTCAGAACCTAAAGAGAAAGAGCAGGGTCATCTATCACATTAGTTCCAGGGTGTCCTTCGAGAGGGACACAGGTAAATGGACATTGTGTCCTTTGTGGATGCAAAGACTCCTGAAGCATTAGCACACACACTTTCCACTCTGCCCTAGTCCAGGCTCCAAGGAAATATTCTCTTCCCTGATGGGCTTTGACGTGGCCTCTTCACCAACTTGTATACTCCTCTATTCAATGTGAAACCTGTACACTTGTAGTGAAAAAAAGCAGTCTCTTTTAAAAAGCAGTTTTGTTAGTTTAGAGTTTCTGCAAACCCTTCCTATATTCACAGTTGACACAGGTTCTAGAGCAGAGCTGTATCTGTACCAGCTTGTGTTTCAGAAATGAGACAGGCTAATTAATAAATTAGAAAATACTTGGGTTCCTATGAAGCCACCAGACAGGTAAGAAGTGCATCTAAAACAATAACCACCAATGTCACCCACAGATTATCATATAGGAGAGGGATATGGGAGGATAAACATACTCTTTTGAAAAGGTAAACTATGAAGACTAAAATGCAATTCATTATCATGAACGTCTTTCCTTGTCATGCTTGAACTTAAAATACCTGTTAAATTCTCCAAAAATATTAGCGGAAAGTCTGCCCAGCTTTTACAAACCCACCAAAATACTGTTTCCAAAACCAAGAAAAATCCACTAAAGATAACATTATTGTGGCACCCTGTAAGTTAACATTAAATGATTATTACATAAAAGGTAAATTTCTTCTACTTCAATATATTCCCAAATAAAATCGTTTTATTATAATCTCACATAATTTCATGTTATAAAGCTCTCTACAGAAATGAACAGCAGAATTGTAAATCTGCTCAAAACTATTCTGTCTTGCTTTTCTTACAACTCTTCACATTCTTTTTTATGACTTATTCAAAAAAATTTGTAATGATTAAAATACCTATGGAAATGTTTTTAGAAATAATTCTCATCCCTTGTTCCTTGACTATCGTGGGCGATATCAGTAAAGTATTATTGTGAAGATGGCCTAGCAATATTTCTAGGATGTGTTCATGTAGTTTGGTTTCAGAGAGGTATGAATGACTCAATTATTCTGCATGACTTGTGAATTTAGGTGATTTGCATACACTATATCTGGTCATGATGCCTCTCTTTTAAGAAAGATTTAGATGTAAAAGCCCAGGTCTTAAATACTGGAAGGAGACAGGAAAATTTTTCTTTCTTTTTGGGTCACACCCAGCGATGCCCAGGGTTTACTCCTGGCTCTGCACTCAGAAATTACTCCTGGCAGTGCTTGGGGGACCACATGGGATGCCAGGGATCGAACCTGGGTCAGCCAAATGCAAGGCAAATGCCCTACCCGCTGTACTATTGCTGCGGGCCCAGGAGAAAATTTCTTGACATTAAGTTGGGCAATGGTTTCTTAAAAGCAACCCCAAATGCAGAGGTCACAAAAGAAACAAAATGACAAACTGGAATTTTTTAAAATTACAAATGTCTGTGCCTAAATAAAATGACTCTAAATAAAATGAAAATACTACCAAAATTTAGGAGTAAATCCTTGCAAGTTCTATATGTAATAAGAACTTTAGGTTCAAAATATATAAAAAGAAGTCTCTCAAATACATATGTACAACTACTGTATGATGCATATAATAAATAAGCCAAAAGCCCATTGTTCCTGGACAATACATTTGACTTCAGAAATGCACAAATGACACACAAGCAGAAAAGAAGGTGCTCAACAGGAATAGTAAAATAATACGAGTCAAAATCACAATGTGATGTCATTTCTCATCAATGAGGTTGGAAACAATTAAGAAGACAAGGCAGAGTTTGGAAAGGATGCAGAAACATAAAATCATCACCAACTGCTAGTCAAATATTTAATAGCATGACTGCTTTGGGAAATTTTGGCAGTTTCTATAAAGTTAAACTGAGAGTTATCATATGACCCAACAATTTAATCCCCTCCTAGATAACAGACAAAGGGAATGACGTAAATTGCATATATTATTTGGAGTAGTCAAATATGTGAAAGCGAGTAAAAAAATCCACTAAATGAGGAATGAAAAGAAGTGGTATATCTAAACAACAGAATATCACTGGAAACAAAAATGAGTGCTAATATATGAATAAATGCTCCAACACCAATAAACCTTGAAAATAGTATGCATTGAACAAAGCCAGTGACAAAGAATACATATTGTGTCATTCCCCTTGTATAAAATCCCCTTGTCATTGGTGGGAACATCTACCCAGAGAGAAAGTAGACAAGGGAATATGTTTAAGAGGACAGGATGTGAGCGTGGAGGAGAACAGGAAGTAACTCCTGATGAGAGGGGAAGACAGATTTGAGTACTGAAAATATTCTTAAATTAAGTTGTGGTAAGAGTTACTGTCACGGCCCTATAATTATGCAAAAATAAATTTACTACATAATAAAAGATCAATTTGTAGCATATTTTTTTAAATGAACTTCTTAAAATGCTGCAAAGTAGGCATTATTGACTCTATTTTACCAACAGTGACTGGATTATGAGTTGCTACCAAGGCCATTATTGGTTTCATAGTTGGAAAGTAGTAACATTCTGCATTCCATTTTGAATCACTCGCATCCTAACTGGGTGGGCATAATTTTCTATTCCTTAATTTACGGCACTCTCCTCTCTCCTCTCTCATATTTCCTAAATAAAACTAGTCACTGGAAAAGTAAAGTGGATGAACTAGATTTGAAGGCAGACCTAAAGTAAATTCTACCATGTTTTTATTATATAACACTTAATTATGAAGGAAATTAAATGTGTGGTAAAATTGATTCTTTTCTCCAGAGAGGTGTAAATATATTTATCAGTTCTGTGCTTCTGAGTATAAGCTTTTGTTGAACATTATTGTTAGACCTACAATAAGGTTTTTCCTGACTATAAAAATTGTTTTATTTTAGGGGTGGGAGCAGGGTATATTGGGGTTCTTGGTGTTGAAAAATGAGTACTGGTGAAGGGAAAGGTATTTGATCATTGTATGACTGAGACTTAAACCTGAAAGCTTTGTAACTTTTCCCACAGTGATGCAATATAAGAAAAAAATGTTTTATTTTAAGCACCCTCACTACGACATCATCGTTTTGAAATCATAATAAGCAAATATCTCATGACTGTTCAAAATTAAAATATTTAAGTTAATCACAATTCATTCCCAATGAACGCATCATGGAGATGAGAGTCTGTGTTCCCCATGATAGTTTATCAATTTTGACTTTAATTCTTACAACTTTCTTCACTTAAATCCTTAGAGAAAAGATTTTATATCAAACCACCAAAATAGTATAGTCCGAAATAGTCTGGTACAATATTTCAATTTTGTTAACACGGGTAAAGCTTTGAGAAAGTGATATAACTTCTCATTTTAAAGGAAACTTATTTAAAGGAATTACAACCTATGCAAAGAGCATATAGAATAATCTCTAGAGTAATTAAACATAGGTGTAAATATGTGCCTCTTCTGGTTTAAGAATTTAGATTCATGGGGGCTGGAGTGATGGCACAGCGGGTAGGGCATTTTCCTTGCATGCAGCCAACCCAGGTTCAATTCCCAGCATCCCATATGGTCCCCTAGCACCGCCCAGTAGCAATTCCTGAGTTCACATCCAGGACTAACTCCTGTGCATCACCAGGTGTGACCCAAAAAAAGCAAAAAAAAAAAAAAAGAATTTGGATTAATTCATTCCTATTATATAAAGTATAAATGCTTGCTTTGAAATATTTTCTAAATGTTATTGCAAACAATGGATAAGCTAACTTCTTTAGTTGTTCTTACTTTGTTTACAAATACCATTAAAATTTTAAATGCACAATACAGTCTTTAATTATTAATGTTTGAGACACTCTCCTCATAACAGTAGTTTGAATTCATTTAGGTCAATTTAATATAGGTTTAGTTAAATAAACATTGATTTACTGGATAAGTAACTTTGAAGCAGTTGAGAACCCAGAATTCCCTTAAGGTATATTTGAAAGAAAATATTTCCATTTTTATTTCATTCTAAAATATTTAGACTCTATCATGTTAGAGAAGAAAATAATGCAGTAGAAGGAAGAAGAACATATACAGAGCAATACCAATACCTACAAAATAAATCAATGCAGATGATAAAGTGCAAGAGCGTATCGATTTCCAAGGTCCAAAATGTTTGAAAAAACAATTACTAATCAAAACTATTGTTTTAAAACTCTGAGCAGGTAGTGCAAATGTGATCATTTTTATCTCTCCTGAAATTTAGCAAAAGTTGTAAGGCCAAAAAAAAAACCTTGTACTTCAAATTGAGTAATTTACTCAGAAATTTTAGATACATACCAAAACGTTACATTATAATGTTTATCTTTATCGCTAAAATCCATCTAATGAGAGTCTTTAGTTCCCCCAAATTTTGTTCACCAAGTAAGATTATATACTTTGGTTTAGGAACAAACATATTGGATTACTGTTTGAGTCCCATACCTTGGCTTAAGTAAGCTCTTTATGTCACAAATAATAAATACCTCTCCTTTTTCAATCCAAAGCAAGATCTACCATGGGTCATAATAAGTCAATGCAGAGACTAGTCATAATTAAATGTTATCTGTGTATATAATAATTAAGAGCATGAGCTATGAGGAGGCAAACATGAGCAGAGTCAGCCATTCCTGAGCTCTGTAACCTTGTCCCTGTTGCAATGACACTTTGAGGAGTCCACATCCTAACCCCAGGGAAGGTCACAGAGAGAAAGGAAACCAAATGAATACAGATGCACTCATGCTGCATGGTTCCCAACACACGGACCCAATAAATGACATTTATTATTATTGCTTTTGTTATTTGGAATTGAAATGAACTGAAAGGAATCTAATTTAAACCACTCAGTTGTAAGCATAGTTAAGGTTAGTGTACGACACTATCTAATTAGCTATGAGAAGCCATCTGTGGTGAAAAGATTTGGACCTATGAAAAAGAGCCAAGAGTTATTTTAATATTTCTATACAGCCAAATTTTTTATTTTTAGATAAAAATATAAGATTTAGAACTCACTGGGGTGAGGATAAGATTTAAAAATCCTACTGGAAAAGTGAGTAATCAAGATCTACTAACTGGTGCTGAGGCATTTTGGTTCTTCCTGTAATTTTAGTTTCAAACTAAGTTCACGGGAATCACTGTTGAGTGACAAGAGTTCGGCTAGTCATCTTTCTCCTGCCAACATAGCGAAATCTTACCTCATTTCTTACAATGCAGAACATGGTTCTGCTATGTGGTATTGACAGAGAGGTTCCTTGACCAGAGGGAGAGAGCATGGGATGGAAAGTACTTGCCTTCATGTGGTCATTCCCAGTTCAATCTTTGGCACCACATCTGGTTTATAAGGTGTCATTACTGAATACAGACTCAGAAACAGTCCCTAGCCCTACCAGGGTGGCCCAGAAACCAAAAAAAAAAGGGAAAAAAAGGAAGAGGAGGGGAGGGGAGGGGAGGGGAGGGG
>JAOXYA010000005.1:7066377-7078294 GCA_028565675.1 Sorex palustris | reverse complement strand
CCCTGAACCCCCAGAAACGCACCCGCCACCCCACCCCACTCCCTTCAAAGCCTGCTAAGAGTAAGCCCTGCACACAATCCCTACCTCCCACCCCCCCCCAAAAAAAAAGGTAAGCAAAAAGTAATTTTAAGCATATGCTTCATAGAGATTTCTAAGTTGGGGTAGCTGAGGCATGCAGTTTTAAAACTCTCTCTGCTTGGACAGACACCGAATGATCTGTATCTCTCGTATATGGGACCAAAAGGATACACAGCAGGCAGCAGTAAAGGGCCCAAACCTGCATCAGGATGGGAGAACTGACCTGCACTACTGAGTTTATGATTTCTGGGGGTAGCTGTTGAGAACCCTGGGGGCAAGGTGGGCAGGACGGGGAGGGTGGAGAGTAGGAATAATGTAGACAGAAACCCATCATTAACAGCATGATGAACCACAGAAAGATTTCAACCAATTAGAAGTTTAAAAAGTAAATAAAATAAAAAATAAAATTCTCTTTCTCTCATCTCTCCAAGTGTCACAGACTCTCCTAAGAAGAACGGAAGGCCGAAATCGACATCTCAATTGATTACTCAACAAACCTGAAGCCAGATAGCATCACACTGTTAGGATGAACTGAAAACTCAGAAGCAAAACTTTTACCCTGGAACTCATTTCAGGTAATGAACATGACTCTTTGCTGTCTACATTTCTAGGTATTAGGATTTGGAATCAGACCTACTTGTCTTCGGCTGTTATATTTAAAGAGATCAACACTCTCTCATGCACATTCATCTGAACATTTTGCATCTTATCATGTTGGCGAAACCAGTCAAAATTGTACAGTAAATTTCAAGTGAAAATCAAGACGCACTGCAGGAAGCATGAGCATGCAGACTGAAAAGCAGAAGAGGGGTGATGTCAGCAAGTAAAGATATGACGGTGCAGATTCCCATGGCGAGTCGGGTTCTGCTGCCAGAGCGCTGGAGGACCCCCAAGGAACGCCAGCCTGGGGGAAGTTTGGTTCAGGTGGGACTCACAGACTCCTCGTGAGCAGAAGGCCCAATTATGAGGGGAATCCCAAATTCTGTAGTTTTAGGAGAGTTTCCTTTTTTTTTTATGTTACTAGAATAAAATTACCAAAAAAAAATCACCCATAGGCATTTCATCAGTGTGAGCTCTCTGGTTTACTTCTCATAGAAAAGTAAAATGGATATCTTATCTCAGTGCTAACCTCAGAATATCTTAAGCTTTGTCAGGTTTTTTTTTTTTTGAGTCTTTCCTTTGGATCTCTCAAGAATGCTCAGGAGGACTGTGGGTCCATCTTGGAGATTCTCGGCCAAACTGGGTTGGGATTCTACTCAAGGGCTTAAAACATGGGGTTCCTCAGGCCTTGTGGGTGTGGGGTTTCTCCAGGCACCTCAGCAGAGTTGGGGATCCCAGGCTGCACCTCGGGATGCTTGGGAGATCACATGGTACTGGGGGCCCCAGCAGAACTGGTCATGTGCAAGACACATGACTTAATCACTGCCCGTCCTACTTCCGTTGTTTATAAATACCTTTCATTTAAGTGATTCAAGAGCAAAGTCCAGTTAAACTTACATTGCGCCTAAGATTTCACACTAAGCAACATCTATCTCTGTATTTACCAGTCAACCTGCACACCTCCCCAATCTTCACCAAGGGGACACAACAGCTGCTCCTGCCCTAAGCGAAGATGCTAAGAGAGGGAGGGGGAGGGTCCTTCCCAGAGCGCAAAGCTGGTGGGCAGAGGGCAGGAGTCAGTCCTGAAGTCTGGGCTACAAATGCAATAAATACGGAAACTATTCTCCTCAAAAACAAAGCTCCTTCTGCTGGCAAATCTATTAGCACCACTTGAGAATGACTGAAACAGTCTGGAAATCATAATTCAGAGACCAAAATGCTGCAACCTTTGGGTGATCGAATGACTTATTATCATATTTGGCACTGGAAGTCTCTCCAAAAATATCCTATAGACATGATTAATAAACATTTTGCCAGCTATTGCCTGTAACCCTGTTGCCAAATTTCAGTATCCTATTCAGTCAGTAATCCCATTACCTAAAAGTCTATTCACTGATGGCATATTCTCATCTCTGAAATTCTTCTCAGCTCAGTTTAATAAAAAAAAGAAAAAGAAAACAAAAGTCTTGTAAGCATTAGTAATAGTACACATATAAAAAGAGATTTCCTCATAAAAATGCTCTGCAAAAGCAAAAACTCCATGCCTCATGGCATGTCATTTGTTTAATTCAATTGATGTTAAGTAGACTCTTCTAACTCCCAGGCATCTGATTTTACTAAAGATGCACCCCCCCCACCTCCCCGCCAGTCTCCTTCAAGTTAGAAACAAACAGTGCAGTTACCTCCTCCACTCTTTAAGGTAAAATATATGCCCAACCAGTTAATTCGCTACTTGAGTAAAAGCTAGAACTGAATTTGCAACATGGACCAATGTTATTTCTGCTTCTGGTGTCTTGGTGCTTATTTTAAGTCTTCATTGAGTATAGGAATCAACTATTTTCACACAGATGATGCAGGAATTTCAACTAGATTCCTGAAATTATTTTTCATAAATTGTTACATGAAGGGAACAAAAATAAAAAACTCCCATGCTAGGGGCTTACTCCATGGGTTGACCCCTTGTATAACACTAGGGGTGGAGGTATAATTGAGACAAAAGAAGTAGAACAGCGGACACAATTTGAAAATCTTGTCTAGACACAAACACAATTTCACCTCAAATAATTTTGAGAATTTCAAAATCAGTAGTGTGCTTATACAGGTTTATGTATATACGTACATATGTATATAATGTATAATGCCATATTTCAAAAACTGAGATATTATGCTCATGAAGATAATAAATAGTGCTGTGAAAATGAGATGTATAAATTTAAAAGAAACAAGCAAACAAACAAGAGATAGCAAGGTAGAACTACAAGTTAAATGAGCGACTTTGCAACCAAAGAAATGAGGCATTTTCTTCATGTCTCTGCCCACTAAGCGAACCCAGTGCTGACACATAAAAATGATTTTCAAGTGATTGTCCAAAGATATAAAATAATTGTCTGTCTCACTGCTTGGACAATTTCATAATCCGCTTGGTACTCCCTTTCAAAGATATCCAAGTCAGAATAGATTCTTTTTTTTTTATTAGGCCAAGGCAGCCTAATAAAAAAAAGCTCCGAAATAATCAACAGGAGCAGTGCATCAATCAGTGAAGGTCTGATCATGATTAAATAAGAGTATTTAAAAAACCTCAAATTTCCGTTCATAAGTAGAATCTAAAGCAGCTGTTGGACTCACACACAATGTCTGTCCCGAGAATACAGGCGGGTCGGGGAGGGGAAATCGTGGCAGTGGCAAAAGGATTGTCTCATGACCTTAAGATTGATTTGACCTTTCGAAAAAGCAAAAAAAAAATTCAAACAGCCCATTTCATTTTCATATTGGCCAGAAAGAAGCTGGCGTGCCCGTGGCGGGGCCTCTGTCCCCCTTTGAAGCCCAGGTCTTCGGGCACACGTCTGTCACTGCCGTTATTTTCTCTCTCACTTGTTGGCAAACTTACATTTCAAAACAACAACAAAAACCAGCCTCCCCAAGTCCCTGTAAACCAAGGAGGTAGAAACAAAAAATATTTCAAAGCAAGAAAGCAAACAGACTGTGAGGACTGCAATTCAGACCAAAGGCATCTGCTCCCACACTCACACTCCCCACAACCACCCAGCCTTCTCACAATCTTACAGATTTTCCTGAGAGATGTTGCCATTTTAGCTTTGTTTTTCCCTAAGTTCTGGCAATACCCATCACTGCAGGCAAGGCAGCAAAGCCACTAGCAGAATCCAAACCGGAAAACAGAAAAGCTGTTCTGTTTTTCCTTCCCCGCCACTCCATTACTAATTTATTTTTTTCTAAAGTAAAACTCCGTTCGCTCCAAAACGGCAATCGCTAACTTCCAACATATAGCAATTATTTCATTAAGGACAAAGAATACAGAAATGATTACCGTCTGCAGGGCTGAAAAATGGACTAGTTGACACACAATTTCCCCCTGGGCTTCCACTTTTTTTTCAGATGGGAATAATACTGTAAACCAGCTAGTATGTTCCTCCTTTAAAAAAAAAAAAGACCAAAGAAACCTTTGTTTCCACTCTTTTCCAGTATACCTCCTCCTTAATCCCACCCAGTGTGGTAGATGCCAGTGCACACAGCTTCCTGTTCAGTCTTACCAAAAAAAAAAAAAAAAAGGTCAGAAAAAGAGAAACTAATAGGAATAAAAAATAAAAAATGATGCCAAATGACATGTTCCCTTCCCACCACCACATTATCAATATGTCATTTGGATACAAAAGTGTTATTAAGATTCTTCAAAAGATAGCAGTTTTTAAATTTTACCCAAAAAAAGTGCTTACATTTTTCTCCCTTTGAATTTAGAATTAACAATGCACAAAATAAACCCAGGGCTTTGTGTCAAGAAAAATATCTTTATTTGTACAAGTACAAAGAGAACCAGGAATCTGCCTGTTTTCAGAGGTCACTGGTGCCTTACAAATATCCCTCTCTGATTTACAACATTTCACATCTTATGCATATTTGAACCTGTCTTTAATGGTACATCATAGAGAAAAGAAGAGCTGATAAACAAAGGAGTTTATCATAACATTCCTATACAGCATGCACTATATAAATTACGTTAAAACATACAGTTAAGCTCAACTGCAATTTAACGACTGTTAAATCTATGTCATTTAGAATGCAACCCAATTCAATAAGCATTTGCTATGCATTGATAATGGTCTGGCTAGGTCTGAGGAAATAAAGATGAATGAAACTTAACTGATGTATTCACAAAGCCAAGAGACATCACAACTGAGTGATGCCAAGAGATCACACCTGGGGTGACCCTCCACAGAGGGGTGTGGCAGGACTTAGATTTGGATGAAGAAGCCCCTTCACTGTCCCCCACACCCCCCAAAAAACAACTACAGAATTAAAAAAAAACAGAATGGAACAGACTAGGATATAATAACCAACCAGGGACTAATAAACAACTCAATAAACGGTAGAATCAATCCGTCAGGTTAAGGTCTGGTTAGTTAAACAATGTTCCAGAGACACCAAGAACGTCTAAAGATGCTGCCGAACTATCGAAAGATGCTAAATTAAAGGCGGCACAATCAAAAACTAGATTAGCATGCAATCCCTGAGCCATGCACAGCAATCAGTATGTCTCCACCTTCCATGCAATCACCAGTCCTGGGGCTGGGCACCGGCAGAGCCTGCTCCCTGACTGGCTTGTCTCTGGGCCCTGCATCACAGCCATGCGACACACTTGCTGTGTCCAACTGGAGCTTGACCAAGTGGCTCGACTCAAGCTGATGCTCCAATTCTGGAGCCTATGTCTGGTGCTCCAACACTCCTTCTGCTTGCAGGGGCCGTTGAAAAACCAGCAATTTAATTTGCACACGCAATCAACTTCTATAGCCCTGAAATTATCCACTCTCTGCATCTTGGAGTTCCCATTAGAGTGTTGTGGCTCTCTCTGCTATAATTCTTATAGTGCTGTGATGTTTACAGCAACTTCTCTACTGAACAAACACGGAGGCTGCTGAGGAAACCTGTTATCCCCATGCCCCCAAAGAGTTCCTTTAGAGCGTTATATGTAGGGCTCTAAGCAATATAGCACAGAGGGTAGGGCATTTGCCTTGCATTTGGCCAACCTAGGTTTGGTTCCCCGATACCCCAATGGCCCACAGAATCTGCAGACATGACTCTGAGCACAGAGCCAGGAACCAGCCCTGACCACAGCTGGATTGTCACCCAGAAAGGGAAAAAATAGTAACTATTATGTTTTGTAACAGCTTGAAGAATACTTGCAGAATTATGCCAAAGAAGTTAGATGTGTTCTTATAAAACTTGATGAAGGTAACACATATAAAACATCTGATATGGATTTAACATCAGAAATGAAGCCACTGAAAAGATGTCACCTGCTGGATTTCTGTGGCCGACCACTGGGTAGATGCTACTTCTTTAGTACCTTCAACCACCCTGGTAGAATTTTCCTGAACTTTCTATAGCACTAGGTTCCTATTTTAACGTAAAAAAAAATACACAGGGGAACATGCAGAATAAGATGTCCTTTATTAGTTTAAAATGTTGATGCAAGTTGACAAATTAAGCAAACTTTTAGTGAAAACACCAAAATTGCTTAGGCAATATTTTCTCTTTCTACTAGATGTTCCTCAGCTCTACGTGAAAACTGATAGCTGTTAAAACGGAATGCACTGGAGAAATTTTGTAAGATTTCTAATTCCTATAATTTTTAGACCATTTATATTCTATTATTCCATTCGATATCAGGATAAATGAGTTGTTAGTTCAAAATGTTGAATATAAAGGAAACATATCTTTGGGAGGGAGAGGTTTCAAGGATCTCATCAGGAATATACTAGGGAGACTGTGATTCCAATATTTATATTGCTATTGACTTCAGGCCTCTAAAAAATTAATATTTAACAGTCAACTTGTTGTGTTTGAGGAAATTTAGTTAGAGAAATGTGGGGGAGAGATACAGATACATGGTGACAAGGAACATGGGCTCTCAGAGTATAAAAAGAGCCAACAGTCAACTTTCCCTTTTTGAGATCACTCCTGGCAGTTTGGGGTAACCCTATGGGGAATCGAATGGGGTTGGTTGTAGGCAAGGAAAGTGTTTCAGCCCCTGTACTAGTATTGCTCCAGCCCCAAGGGTCAACATTTTCAACCTACAAAACTTTAAACTGGTGAACCATACATGGCTAAATCTATATCATTTTACTTTTAAATTTATTTTGCTTTTGTTTCATAAAGATAAGGGCTGAAGCGATAGCACAGCGGGTAAGGCGTTTGCCCTGCACATGGCTGACCCGGGTTTGATTCCTCTATCCTTCTCAGAGAGGATGGCAACCTACCGAGAGTATCCCACCCGCATGGCAGAGCCTGGCAAGCTCCCCATGGCGTACTCAATATGCCAAAGACAGTAACAACAAACATCACAACAGAGAAGTTACTGCTGCCCGCTCGAGCAAATCGATGAACAACAAGGGGACAGTGCTAAAGTAAGATAAAACCTAAGCTAAGGTGGTATAAAATCCATTTATCATGTCAGTAAGGTATCGGGAAGGTTACTGTGGATTTGAATGTTCCTAATAATTAGAGCTCTCCATTGCTTTTCTGATATGGTCACAAACCAAAACCATTGCCTCACATTAGCATAATACTGTGGGCTCTCCATTATAAACAAAATTCAGTACAATTTCTTTCATTTAAAAGTGCATAAGTGCTTTGATAATTCTATGTATGCTATATTTGAATTAATGAAGATTTAATATTAGTCAAGAGCAAATGGTACATAAGTGTGTTTTTTAATATCTCCTAATTATTCAAAATATAGTGATGTGGTTTAGAGTTGGTCCCTGACATTGTCATTTATAATATTCCTTTCCCCTAACAAGAAAAATATGACCTCAATTTCAGTATACCATTGCTAACTTAGTGACAGATGCCGGAAAAAAATATTTTCTTGTGAAAATGCTACTCTTCCTTGTCCAGTAAAATAAGGTGAATAATAGTATTAGTGACAAATTATCAGCCTATATGTCAGAATATTATTACAAATGCCTTTTGAAGTTTTTAGACATTGATGACTACATAACATTAAGATAAATCTTCAATGCCATAAAGAATTTTACCCAAATTAATCTTGTTAGATGCCAGTAACATTTTTGGGAAGAGCTGCAAAATGGGTTGAATTATTTCAAGTTTCTTTGATAAACACATCTTGGAATAACTAGCAAATGTTACCTTGTGTCCACTATTATGACAACATATATGAGGAAAATGATGCTTCAGGCATCTCAGCTGGGGGGTGGGGTGGAATTAGGCAGACTGAACAGGGCCTACAGGCACCCATGTGGTTAGAGCTTCAGCTTATCAAGTCTAGGCTTCTCCAGAGAATACACGGCCCAGTACAAATAGGTAAATCTGCCAGTTTATTAATTCCATAACTGCCTTGCACGCGGCTGACCCGGGCGACCCGGGTTTGATTTCTCCGCCCCTCTCGGAGAGGCCAGCAAGCTACTGAGAGTATCTCGCCTGCACGGCAAAGCCTGGCAAGCTACCTGTGACATATTTGATATGCCAAACACAGTAACAAATCTCATAACGGAGACGTTACTGGGCCGCTCGAGCAAATCAATGAACAATGGAAGGACATTGACAGTGATTTTTATAAATGTTTTGGGGCCACACCTGATGGTGCTCCAGGATCACGCCTGGCGGGCCTCAGGGGACTGTAAGTGGTACTGGGGACTTGAACCAGGCTCTGTGGGACATAGGGCTTGCCTGCTGGACTGTCCCCCGGGCCCCAAAAAGGGTTTCCTGAAAGCCAACAGGTGCTGTATGTCTGTCCGAGCAAGAGCAGCCGGGGTCGCGGAGAGCCCACTCTCCCGGGCCTGCAGGATGAAGGGACAAATTCCCATGAACAGAGCTGCTGGCGGCTCCCCAGGCAGGCCACAGTGGGAGTAGAGGGGACATCACCTAGCTGGGTTGGGCTTGCCCTGGAGCATCACCTAGCTGGGGGCGGGGGGGGGGGTCACACCTGGAGCATCACCGTAGTTGGGTGGGGCTCTCACATCTGGAGCATCACCCTAGCTGGGCGGGGCTCTTACACCTGGAGCATCACCCTAGCTGGGGTGGGGGTTCTCACTTCCCAGAGCTTAGGGCTTGAGAACAGCAGCAGCCTGATGAGGCCCATGCCTGCCCAGATAGAGGTTGGCTGATTTCTCTGCTTTCATGTTGACTCCTGGATCTAGGGAACCAAGAGAAGTGAGTCGGAGTTGGAAAGCTCTTGCTCACGGTGCTCCTGGCAGCGGCCAGCCCCGCTCCCCGGGAGGCTGACAGACTCACTGCAAACTCACCCACCCTCAGGTGGGGCTCAGGCCTGGACACCTTTATTGGAGCAAGCCCCGGGTGACCTCTTCCAGCATTTCATCCAAGACAGGCCTGCCCAATCCCATTCCCAGGGAAGGGCCATTAGCATACCAAAGCCAGCTCTCACCCTTTCTGCTTTTCAGAAGGCTGGGCGGGAGGGGAGAGACTGAGCTGCCTCCTCAGGCTGCCCCACAACAGCCTGAACCCAGCTGTTCCCTGTGCCTTTAGTAAACCTTCCACCACCTGAAAGAACGCTGCTGTCTTCATGGTCAGTGGGGGGGGAGGAACAGGAAGTTGAACAAGCAGGGAACAGTGTTCAGACGGGAACACAGGGAGCCGCCGGCACGCGAGCCGCCCAGTGCGCGGGCAGCTGCGGTCAGTGTCAGTGGGGAACGCCCCCCCCCCCCACTTGGGTCCGCAAGCCCAGAGCCATGTCATGTGTGCAAGCAGGTGCCTGCAGGGTGGCCAGAGCTAAGCTAAAGAGCTAAGCAAGCTTTCGGCGAACAGCAAGTTCTGCTTACAAAACACGCAGGAGTTAGAGTTTAGATTTGCTTCTGTCCCCGGCTTCCCGAGGAGGGTCACTGGCAGAGGAAATGCATCATTATAATGCAGTGAAAGTCATGCCCCAGTGCCCACAAACAACCCATGACGGGGGGAGTGGGGGAGGGGGACAGGGATTAAAGGGGCATCAGAGTGGCAACCAGGGTCCTGCAGAGCTGACCTGGGCACGTGTCCCCGCTGGCCGTACACACTAATGAGTCTAAACTCTCCGTTTTCCCAAGCTATGTCCACAGACCCTTGAGCCCAGCCTCCCCAGAACCCCACCTCAGGGGAGGGAACAGGCCAGACTAGGAGACCCGGCGGGCAGGCTGGAGTTGGGGGTCCAACCATAAGAGCATCCTGGACGTTTTATTGCCTTCCAAACTGGAGGGAACGACGCAAGTACGAGCTACACATCCATCCTGTCTGACCCCCTAAAACCGCCTTATATCGAGAGAAACATGGGTGTGCATTTCTCTGGTCTGGAATTATTATTATTTTTAAAATTTTTATTATTTTTTGCTGTTTGGGTCACACCCTCAATGCTCAGGGGTTACTCCTGGCTCTGCACTCAGGAATTACCCCTGGTGGTGCTCGGGGGACCATATGGGATGCTGGGGATCGAACCCAGGTTGGCCGCATGCAAGGCAAACACCCTCCCTGCTGTGCTATCACTCCGGCCCCTATAATTATTATTGCCACCATCTCACTGTCAGTTAGTACCAATCTCACTCACTCCAAGTATGGAAGAGTCAAAGCTCTATGCCACTGCAGAGGGGAGATGTGGGACAGTGGACTTAGTCTGGGCGTACTCATTAGCACTATGGAAAGAATAGAACACACAATCCTTTGAAGTCCAAATGAAATCATGGTGGTACACTAGCTGTCTGGAGCTAGTTCCGGGAGCTGTGTTTTATAGTCTCTGGGTCTTGGCCGCTGATGGGATTACACGGTGCTGGGGCCAGTTGGTGGGTGTAACATCTACATAATGGAAGATGAGAGGGGTGGATCTGGGTGGAGGAGGCCCCAGTCCCAATCCAAGCAGGCTTGGAGATCTACACCCCAGGTCCTGCACACCTGGGTTCCTCTGCCAGTTCCTTCATGCTTGAGGCTCATCCGAATGTGTGGAGAGTGGTCTTAAGCATGCTTAATAAATTCTTACATTTCAAAATTTCTTCAGATGGCTGGGGCAATAGCACAATGGGTAGGGCATCTGCCTTGCACGCAGCCAACCTGGGTTTGATTCTTCTGCCCCTTTCGGAGAGCCCGGCAAACTACCGAGAGTATCCCACCTGCATAGCAGAGCTTGACAAGCTACCCATGGCAAATTCGATATGCCAAAAACAGTAACAACAAAGTCTCATAATTTGTTGGGAGATGTTACTGGTGCCCACTCCAGCGAGCAAATTGATGAACAAAGGGAGGACAGTACTACAGTGCAGTGCTACATTTGTGTTCTTAGGATGGAACCACTGAGACATATGGAACGTAACATGGTTACAGTTTTTACTTTTTTTCACAGGTTTTACTTTTCTGAGATATTTCCAAACTCTTTACAATAGTGTCTGAACCAGAAAACATTCCCACCAACACTGAATGAGGTTCCTTATGAGCACTAATCTTTTGTTTCTAATCTTTGTTATTATATCCCATTCTCACTTGTATAAGAAATTATCTAATTGTTAATTTGATTTGATTTCCCTGATTAAAAAAAGTTTCTTAAGAAACGCTTCTTAAATTCTTTTTGTTTTTGGTTTTTGGTGCTCAGGGCTTAATCCTGAATCTATGCTCAGGAATCATTCTTGGTGGGCACCATATGTGATGACAGAAATCAAACATGGGTTGGCTGTACGCAAAGCAAGTTCCTTGCCCACTGTACTATCACTCTGGCCCCAAGGAAAAATTTTTTCATACGCTTACTGGCTGTCCATATCTCCACTTTGGGGGAAATGTCTGTTAATCTCTGTACATTTTATGGGGGGAGTTGGCAGATTTGTTTTTGTTCAGTTTTATGAATGCTTTATATATCATGGATTTCTGTAATTCTTTGTCTAGGTGAATACTTTTTCCCATTACTTAGGGCGTAATACCATTTATTTATTTTCGGTTTTGTTGTCTTTGCTAATGGAGTCAAATCATTAAAGACACCTCTGAGGTTTCTATCCTGGAAAGTTCTCCTTATGATTCCTTTAATATATCTTGAGCTGAATTTTAATTTTTCACTGTTGAGTTTGATGTTAGCTGTGGGACTTTTTGATATGGTCATGACTCAAGATAGGTTCTTTGTATTCCACTGAGTCTTTCCATCATAAATGTATATTTAATTTTTGGGGGCCGGCTGCGATAGCACAGCGGTAGGGCATTTGCCTTGCACGCAGCCAACATGGCCGACCCGAGTTCGATTCCT
>JAOXYA010000005.1:7011045-7027337 GCA_028565675.1 Sorex palustris | reverse complement strand
AGATCAAAGCAAACGTGCGCTGGCATGCAGACGACCATGTCCCTACTCTCCTACTCAAGACTTCAGAGGATGAGCTGCTAGGACTTGAGAGAAAGGTTCAATCTCTCTGTCTCCTGGTGCAGGGAACTTGTCACCCACAAGGATCTGGCGTAATTGAAGCTTCTTTCCCCATCATACAAAATCTAATGATCAGGTGGCAAGAGGGAAAATCTTTACCCATATGCAAGCAACACAGGGAGATGCAAAAAGGCTCCTCAGAATCTGAATCAAAGTACCAAACTCTAACTCTGAGAGGCTTCGAGTGACAAGACTATGCATACAAGGACCTCCTTTGGGACGAAAACTGGTCAAATGAGTGAAGGAAGGTTTGGTGGGTCCTCGCACTGGTCCCTGCATGGGAGGGTTCTGCAGTTAAAGCAGGAATAGTGTAGTCTTGGAACTTAGCTTTATTAAGAGTTCTGATCTACTCAAAGACACAGAGTGAAGAGCCAGAAAAGGGTTTTCAAACTTCAAGTTGTAACTGAAATATTCAAGACTCAAACCATCTACTAAAATGCTCCAACAAAGACCAAGGGGCTAGAGTAATAGTGCAACAGTAGGGTCTTTGCCTTGCATGTGGCTGACCAGGTTCTAGCCTTGTCATCCTACATGGTTTCCTGAGCCAATTCCTGACCAAAGAGCCAGGTACAACCTCTGAGCACCATTAGGTATGGTTAAAAACAGAAGAAAAAAATCTTTATCAAAGGGTAGGCTTTTGACTACATTTTTTCATGATTCATTCAGTCATTCTATTCACCAATAGCCTTGTGAGCCTATGTGTCAGATTGGACCCCATCTGTCAATGGCATGGTAGACTAAACAGTTGGGCCATGTCTGGGTCCTAAAGTAGGAAACCCTGTCTTTTTATTCCCAAGAACCAAAGCTTTTGGGCCTCTGTGATGCTCTCAATAGCTCAACTTCCACAAGAGAGATTTGCTGACCAGTTACCAGCCACTGTGGGCACCCATGTCCTTCCCAGCTGTCAGCAGAATAAGGAAATTGAAATCTGACATGCACAACCATTTCTTGGGAGCTTGACCGGCTCTAATCCCCTTCAGGTGTCCTGGCAAGGATGAATTCTTGATTCTAGCCCTCAAAACAGAGGACACAACCCAGATCTGATGACTCAGAACCCATGTTGCTCAAGACACTGACCAGCCCAGCCCCCAGCCAGGCATTCCATATCTTTTCATTTTAATACCTATGTTGCCCATTTCCACATGTTTTTGTTTCTATTTTAGCCAAAATAATTTCCAGAATCACACTACAATCTTCCAGACTGGTCCTGGGCTCCAAATATTTGGAGAAAGAGCCTTACAACTGAATACCACTGATGACTTGAGCCTTTAGTGGGCTGTGATGATGTCCTTCCTCACCAGCTCCCACTCCCTTCTCCTTCGAGTCCAACTCCCCCACAACCTCCGCCCAAAACTCTGCTCTGGACACACACAAACTGCTGACTGCTGAACTTTTCAAAGTTCAACAGAATTTCTGAAACTTCAATATATTACATAAATGTTCCCTACGAACGGTGCAAAATAAATGCTTGAGATTTCTCTGTTTAAACCAGGGCAGGTGGGGATTAAGTGCAATGTTGACCCCAAGGGTCTATTTCAGCCAGAGTCTGGTTTGTATTTGCGTTTATGGTCTGATGACTGCAAGATGCTAGGCGTGCAATAGCAATCACCCTGCTCACACACCCACATTCCAAAAGCCCTAATTAGAAGAGATCTGCTGAACTGAATTGAAATACTCTTTCTCACTTGGATGAGATAGGTGTAGAATAGCATAGAAATGGCAGAGAAACAACCATTGGAAATGGATCTAGTGTACCACCACTGGGTTATTTAAGTGCAAGCAACAGAAATGAATTCTAATTTAAAGTCATGGAATTACTAAAAAGAATTCGAGAACTTGTAAAATCACTGCCAATGGCAGGAGAGTGAAGCTGAGATATGAGCAACTAACTCCAGGGAGATGGAAAGCAAGACTGAGAAATAACCTCAGAGCAAGAATGATATGAGCAGATTATCCCTGAGCCATGCCTCCAGATGCATAAACAAACGAGATCACTGGTGCTCTGTCTATTTTAACCCCCCTTCTGCTACTGGCATTGCAATGACAAGGAATCACATGGCATGCTTGGCTATGAAGATTGCATACTGGGTTGCAGATCACACTGCATTTGGACATACTTGTTAGTTGCAGTGCATGCACACATGCCTGCTTTGGGTATATACCAAGTCACAGTACCCACACAATTTTTTATTGAATGAGATACACAGCTACAAAGTTGTTGATGATTGGGTCTCAGTCATACAATGCTCCAACACTCAGCCCTTCACCAGTGTACATTTTCCACCACCAATGTCCCCAGTTTCCCTGCCACTGTCCCTGAGCCTGCCTCTATAGCAGAAACTTCCCCCTGCCCTCTGTCTACCTGTGTATGCCCCCCTTTCCTTTTAGGCACTGTGATTTGTAATACTATTACTAAAAATTTATCATGTATATCACTTCACTATCTTTCAGCAATCAGTTTTTGTCCAGAGTGATCATTTCCAATTATTGTCATAGTGGTCGTTTTTCTGACCTAACTGCACTCCCCAACTTGGGGCAGGCTTCCTACCATGGACCAGGCTTCCTGGCCCTTGTTTCTGTTGTCTTTGGATATTATTCTTATACTATGCTTTTTTTTACATCCCACATTGTCTGTACCTCTCCCTCTGACTCATTTCACTCATCATGATACCCTCCACATCCATCCATGTATAAGTAAATTTCATGACTTCATTTTTCCTAACAGTTGCATATGTTCCACTGTGTAGGTGTATCTTTGTTCATCCACGTATCTTTCTCACTATTAGGTTGTTTTCAGACTTACTATTGTGAAATGAACATAGGAGTATAGATGACTTTTCTGCACTGTGTTTTGGGGCCAGTAGGTTATATTCCCAGGAGCTGCACGGCTGTGTCTTACAGAAGCTCAATTTCTAGTGCTTTGAGGAATGTCGATGTCATTTCAAAATGACAGGACCAGGCAGCATCCCCAATAGTAGTAAATAAAAGTCCCTTCATCTCAAGAACATTTACCATGGGGTGAATTTTACTTCCTTGGGGACCAATCACAGGGCAAAATCTCCTTTCCTTTCTCTCACAAATGTGACCAGCACTTAGCATCTGCTCTGTATATGTAGGAACTCAGGAAATTCATACAGACAGTCTGATTTGCTTGTTTTTCACAGCCCAATTATTCAGGTGTTACTCCTATTTCAATGACATTCAAGATCTATAAAAAATACTGATTTTTTTTCCAATAGTGCACTAGCAATTTGAAACCTGAATTCAGGGGTGGTAAGGAAAAGAGTGTGCCCAGGAAGGCAAAGCAGATTGAGTGAAGGGAAGAGATATGTTACAAATAACCAGGACCCTGGAACCCTGAGCCCTGTGCATACATGAAATAGCACCATATTGCCTGCTGCCCCAGGCTCTCAGTAACCCCAGTGATGGCTGATTTTATGTGTCAATTTGACTGGGTCATGGAGTGAGCAAACATGTGGTTGAACAGTATAGTGGGTGTGTCTGCATGAGATTAACATAGAATTGATAGGCTGAGTGAAACAAACTGCCTTCCCAGTATGAGCCTCATCCAATCAATTGAAGATTTAAAGAAAAAAAAAGAACAAAGGTGAAATCAGAGAGAACTTCTACAGGACTTCTTGGGCTAGGATAGTTTTTCCTCTGCCTATAGACTGGAATGAATCTCAGGATTCAGACTTTAGGATTGGAGATTACACATTGGTTCTACTTGGGTCTCAGGTCCATGAACTCAGACTGGAACAACACCGTCAGCTTTCTTGGGTCTTTAGTGTGCTAAGTGCAGGTCTTGGGCCATCTAGCTTCTGAAATTTCAGTTTCTCATAGTAAATCTCCTTATGTATGTTTATCCTCTATGATCTATGTCTCTGGAGAATCATATATAACTCCACAGGTAACACTTGCACAACACCTCTAAGTAACACCTCCCCACTATTTTGGTCACACTAGCCCTCCTGTGGAAAATATGGAGTCTCCTCAAGATTGGAAAGATAACAAAGATAAGAAAAACCACAACAGGGAGCTCCTGGATGATGCTCAATGAATGTGACAGTGTGCAGGGACAGGCTGTGACTGAAGCAGAGTCCACAGCCTTCCCAGGTCTAAGGTCGTTTCAGTGCAGAAATGTCCACTTCAGTCAGGAGAGTCTACAAGAATGACCTATGTTGCTGAGGTTGGACCTATGCAATACTTTTCTACTTATTTCCATTGCAACTATCTTGTGAATTCTTGTGACTGTTCCCAAAACAGTCTACCAGTCAAACACACTGCTCCTTTCAGTCACAGATTAGTTTTACCTTTACTTCACGTGCAGTTGGGTCCCATGATCCATGGATTCACTACTAAATTCTATCTCTATTTCATCCCTTTGTTCCCTCCTTGCCACTGCCTTAGTCCAAGCTACTAGTCCAGGCTATCGTTTCTTTGCATCACTTTTTTTTTACATAATGTAAGTGTCAATAATTGTGCAAAAAAAGACAAAATTGCTATATTAAAGTAGCTTGGGGTCATTTCAAAAATAAAATTTTAAAGCTATTAATCTCAAGTATATTGCTTTAAGTTGAGATGTTAATTATAAGCTCAGGGCAACCATTAAGGAAATAACTCAAAAGATGTGTTACAAAATAACACAAAAGCCATATTACAAAAGAAACCACAAGGGACTAGAAAATATGTACTTGATGCACAGTGGCACAATGGAGAAACAGACTAACAAAAGCATAAAAAATATAAAAATGTGACCACAGAGATAGCTCAAAGAGCTGAAGCAAATGCTTTATATGCAGGATCTGCAATCACGGGATCTCTGAAACCGTGAGTTATCCCAAGTACTGCAGGGAGTAACCCTATGCATCAAACTGGAAATAGGCAAAAAGTAGAGCAAGATACAGCTTCCCAGGAAAGAATTATATAAAACAAATGTCAAAATGGAAGATGCAAGTTAGGTATTTTCAGCAGCTACATTAAATATAAATTGAGTGAACATTCTAATCAAAAGGCAGAGATTGACATTTATGAATTTTTTAAAAAATCCACCATGCTAGAGTCTACAATAAACACACGTTATATTCAGATATACAAATGGCTAGAAGAAAAAAAGTTATAAAAACTGTCACATGCAAAAGAAAACTAAAAGGAGACTAATACAGGCTTTAAGATAAATATTGTTATACTAAAATTTTACAATGATAAAATTGAATATGCATCTAGCAACTTTATCTGAAACTCATGAAATGAAGAAACAGAATTGAAAGAAAAACTAGAGAAATAATATCAGAAATAATATCATATTTTCAATAGCAGACTGAACTCCTATATAGTCAATATCAAAAATGGTATGAACAACACTACAAACTAGACCCAAAAGACTTATATAGAATATTTAATAAATAGAGGATATACATTATATTCTCATATAAACACAAAGCATTCCGCCAAATATGTATATATATGTATATATTACAACTGTGCCGTTAATTGACTCTAAATATAATTAAAACTTAAAATTACACCTGGCCTTGGGGCTGGAGCAATAGCACAGCAGGTAAGGAATTTGCCTTGCACGAGGCCAACCCAGGTTTGATTCCCAGCATCCCATATGGACCCCAAGCACTGCAAGGAGCAATCCCTGAGTGCAGAGCCAGGAGTAACCCTTGAGCATTGCCAGGTTTGACCCAAAAAGCTAAAAAAATTTACACTGGCCTCAATGGAATTAAGTTAGAAATATATAATAGAAGTTAATCTGAGGAATCCATAGACATGTATAAATAAGACAATGGACTCTTCAATAACCAATGGGTGAAGAAGAAATTTTTCAAATGATATTTTAAATACTTTGAGATGAATGAAAATAAAATGCAGAGTATCAAAACATGGTATGCAGTAAAAAACAGTGCTGAGAGGAAGATTTGTAGCTATTAGCAATCATATAAAAAATGAGGATCACACAACAATAACCTAACCTTCTCCATTTAAATAATAACAAAAATTAAAAATAAGTAAAGCTGGAAAAAAGCAAAAAAGGATACAGTGAAAAAAACTGCAGTAAAAGTAAATTAAATAGGAAAACAGAGAAACTCAATACACAAATTTAGTGATTTGACAAATTTAACACACTAAAAAACTTTTAACTAGACTGACCGAGTTGTAAAGAGGAAAGAATATATAAATTACTAACATCAAGATAAATATGAGAAGAGTGTTGCAAAGTTTACAAAAATAAAAAGTGAGGCCTTCTGGATAAATGCTAGAAAAAATGGTAGCAAGCAAAGCACCAGTTAAAGCACATCCATAAATCAACTACAAATTATGTCAAAGCCTCATCAGCTTACAACCTCATTTTCCCGAGGCACATATGCACCTGTGTCATATTAAAAGGTAGTTGATTAGAGCGGAGAGAATTGGAAGAGATATCCTTCAGAGCAGGAAGGCATGGCCTGGTGATGCCAGTCACCATTTCTGTTGGCAGATCTGAGCCTGCTGGGAAAGGACAGAAAATGCAGAAGTTATAGTAGATAAAGAACATCAGTAAACATCAGTGAATAGAGTGAGTATCAGATATAGTAAGAGACTACACTTCTTGCAGAAACTGAGCTCTGGGACAAAAAAAGATACTGATGTTTTAGTTTACTGGAAGCTAGAAACCCTTAAGATTCCTCCCAAAACTTCTCCTAAAGTTAGAAAATTGATGAGTTCAGTAAAGTGGCAGAATACAAAATCAACCACATAAATCTGTTGCAGTTCTGTACACAACAATGAGTATTAACAATTACTAGAACAATTAACAAACAATTTCACTAAAATTGCATTAGAAAGATAAAATATGTGAGAGTCATCCTAGCAAAAGAGGTAAATGAAAATGGCCTACATACCGAAAACTCTGACACCGTTAAAAGAAATAGAAGATAACGTGGAAGGGAAAGTTTCCTCATGTTCATGGCTTGAAAAAATAGAAACAATTAAAACAGACATCTTATTTAAAGCAATCTTTAGAATCAAACAATCTCCATCAAAATACCAATAGCATTTTCCAGAAAACAGAACAATTTGAAAATGTGTAGGAAGTCACTAAAAACTATGAATAGCCAAATCAATTATTTAAAAAAAGGAAAAATCAAAGCATCATTTTCTCTTTCTTCATGCTATATATTACAAGTCTCACGATGGAGACGTTACTGGGCCCACTCGAGAGAATTGATGAACAATGGCAGGACCGTGATCGTGACCGTGATATATTACAGTGTAACTGTAATTAAAACATTATGGTATTGAACAGAAATAGGCTGATGAAACACATGGAGTTTCAAAAAATACAATCACACCTAATCTATCACAAAGGAAAGTTATTAGAAAAATAGTGCTGACAAAACAAAAGAAGGGCATGCAAAATTAATTTTTAATTAGATCACAATTTAATATCATTTATAAAATTTGAGTCAAAATGGATTCATCTTGGCTATTCTACCTGAAACCAAAAATAGAAAGCATAGGAATAGAAATCGCATTAAAACACCTCAACATTAGATATATTTGAAGACTCACCACCCTGGCAAGGGAAACAAAAGCAAGATAGAACCCATAAGACTACATCACATTTAAAAGCTTTTACACTGGGACTGGTGGAATAGAACAGAGGGTAGCGGCTTGTCTTGCATGTGGTTGACCCATTGGATACCTGGCATCTCGTATGGTCCTCAGAGCACCGCCAGGATGCTAAGCTCAGAGCTACGAGTAACACCTAAGCATTGCCGAGTGTACCCCCCCCCAAAATAAATAAATAAATACGTAAATGAAATAAAATAAAATGTGTTTACACAGCAAAAATAACTACCACAAAAATAACAAAAAGTCAACCTAGCAACTGAGAGATGTTTGCACACAATACATCTGACCAAGGTTTAATATCCAAAACTATATAAAGAATTTCTACAACTCAGTAATAAAAGGCAAGCAACCCAGTCAAACATAAGAACACATGGGAATTATTTCTGAATAAGCATCTTATCTTTTGTTCGTGCTAGGGACACACCCAGGAATATTCTGGGCCTATTTGTGGCACAGTGCTTGGGGGTTGCTCCCAGTAGTTTTGGAGGATTATGCAAAGCAAGGATCAAACCTGGCCTCCTGGTTTGGCATGTAAAGTATGTGTTTCAGCCCATTGAGTTATTTCTCTGGTCCTAAGTAAACTGCACTGCACTATCTGTAGCACTGTCCTCTCGTTGTTCATCAATTTGCTCGAGCAGGCCCAGTAACACTGTGCAACTTGTTGTTACTGTGTTTGGCATATTGAATATGTCACAGGGAACTTGCCAGGCTTTGCCGTGCGGGGGAGATAGTCTCGGTAGCTTGCGGGGCTCTCCAAGTGGGGCAGAGGAATTGAACTCAGGGCCACATGCAAGGCAAATGCCCTACCTTCTGTGCTATCTACCTTAACAAGGAAAGAAGTATTTTTCTGAAAACAAATTTCAAAATGAACATAAGGCTGAAAAGTTCTCAATTTCCAGTTTTAAAATACCCCTTTGAAAAAAAACTATTTCTCACTGAAAATATATTTTCATTCAAATGGTCAGACCTATAGACAAAGCTGTTTTGTATAACAACTGATCTTCTGAGTTTCAAGTCACTGTCACTTCCCCATCCTGCCACCATCCTTTTTAGGGAGGGTGCCTATCCTTAGTTTCTCAACACACACAGAACACACAGGTGTTATAGCACTTAATTCTTACCACAGGAAGGGATTGTGTTACTTACAATAAGGTTCTGAGCTTTCTTTTCTTTTCTTTTGGCCATATCTGGTCATGCTCAGGACTTATTCCTGGCTCTCACTCAGGAATCACTCCTGGCAGAGCTCGAGGGACCATATGGGATGCTGGGAATCAGACGTGCACATGCAAGGCAAGTGCCCTACTCACAGTACTATCGCTCCAGCCCCAGATCTAAGCTTACATTTCAATTTTTACCCATTATAAAAGCTATACACACACACACACAAATACAAACACATACGTATACACACATGTATTTTGAAGCTTTCGTAACTTGTATTTCTAGTCAAGAAGAATCTGTTGCCTACCCTTCCTGTTTCCATTTTCATCCTTTTTATACATGATACCAAATTAATCTTTCTGAAGCAGTTTCAAACTACTTAACATAGCAGTGGCCGACCTTTATTAGCCACAATTTTTATCTCCTATATTTAAAAACCTTTCAAAATGTGTAAAGTCCAGACTCTCCAAGGACCAACAGGATATGTATAATTTACACAGAAAGACTATTCTAAGGAATTGGCTTACATAATTAGGGATACTGAAAGGTCTCGTGTCTGCAGGCTGAGTCAGCAGATTGGATACCTAAGAAAGTTGGTGGCATGGTTCCACATTGAAGGCCACAGGCTCAAGACCAAGGGAGAGGGAATATTTAATCTGACTCCAAAAGAGGGATAAAGACCAATGTTCAAAGGCCATCTGGACAAACAGTGCCCAACTGACTGGTTGGCTTGAATGCTTTATTCAGGTTCTCAATGGATAAGGGATACACTATCACGGTGATCTGTTTTGCTCAGTCTATCAAATTAAACATTGATCTTGTCCAAAAATGCTTTTATCAAAATACCCAGAATAATATCTGATTAAATAACCGACAGTTCAAGGCTCAGTTAAGCTGACACACAAATAAGCCCTTGTCAACTTGGTACTCTTCGTATCTTCTTTTTATGTATTTATTTTGATTTTTTTTTTTGTGCTACCTGGCAATGCTCAGGGGTTAGTTACTCCTAGCTCTATACTCAGGACTTACTACTGGTGGGTTCAGGGGACTATATGAGATTCTGGGGATCAAAACCAAGTTGGCCACATGTAAGGCAAGTGCCTATTGTACTCTCTCTCTAGCCCCTCATACAGATCTTCTTAACGTTTAGACCCTAAGAAACACATTCTAGGGTCCCAATTCCACGTAAAGAATAGTTATCCTATCCTTTTTGTGTTTTTCTTTGGGTCACACCCAGTTGTGCTCAGGGCTCACTTCTGGTTCTGCACTCAGGGGATCTTAAGGGGCTCCAGGGGTTAAATCTGGGTCTACTGTGTACAAGAGCCTTACCTTGTATTATCACTAAATCCCAGTTATATTGCAAACCAAAAAATATAATCCTTCCCCCCAAATGGGTCAAAATACTTGAGGCTATTTAATCTCCTTTGATAGCTCATGACCCAGATGTCAAATTAATAATACTTAAATAATATTCTATAAGGTCAATACATCATGAGGAATACACACATTCAACATTCAGAACAAAAAAGAGAGAAAATCCTTATGATAATTCCCTCTTTCAAAAAAAACTGGTCATGTGATTTTATCCTGTATTTATAACTATTTTCCAATACCCTTACCTTTCTATATTTCCTTTACCTTGAATAAGCCCCTTAGCTGATTGTGGTTCCTCCCTAATGGGTGACCCAAACCTTCATTTCCAAAGGGTCTGGGCCATTTAGCAGAAAATCACACTGGACTTGAACTGTAATTATCCATGGACATTTACCTCAGAATGCATTATACCAAGAGATACCATATGTGAGCTTCTGCATTCCCAATAAATACTTCCTTGGCTCCATTGTAGAAGTTTCCCTTTGGTAGTCAAAGGGATCACCCCAGGAACAGCAATTCCCTTCTTTGCCTATTGATTCACAGGCAAGAGGAACCCAAAGCAGTCATCATCAGTCTTAACTTCCAATTCAAAGGAACCACTGTTTTGTCTTTGAGTGGACGCTCTCTCCCCTTTACAACGAAGAAGTCTAGGCAAGCAGTGTGCAAACAGTAAGCAAATACGTACAGGGGCCCATGTCTTGAGCCACTGGGCTCCTCTCCTGTTCTCAATCATTTATTGCGTAGGAATTCTATAGTCTACAATAATCCATCTAATTCAATACTATCGTGAAACATAAACCTGTCATTCTTGGCATGCTTTCTGAGTTTTCAGAAAATTGAACAGTATTAAAAGTTTAATGTCGGAGTTGGAGCGATAGTACAGCGGGTAGGGCATTTGCCTTGCACAGGGCTGACCCAGGTTCAATCCTTGGCATCCCATATGGTACCCCAAGCACTGCCAAGAGTAATTCCTGAGTGCAGAGCCAGGAGTAACCCCTCAGCATCTCTGGGTATGATGCCCCCCCCAAAAAAAACAAAAAAGAGCTTTTTGAAGACTGATCACCTCTGAGAATGTCTTTAACTCTGTAAAGTAAGGGACAAATAAAGCATTAATTTCAACTATGAAACTTGCCAAAATTTGCATTTCATGCACACATAAATTTTAGTAGCCTGTATTGCCATTAAAACTAAAATAATAAATTTCCTGGGAAGCCTGATTAGATTTGGTTGGGGTTTACTAAAGGAAGAATACTTTTTCCTTGATATGTATTCTTAAAATCTATTTCTCAACAGCTTCTAAGTATTTTCTGGGCACCATAGATAATTGGTATAGTGGCACCTTAATCACATCTTTAGATAGCAATAACGTATTTGTATTTTTATTTATTTTAATGATTGTTTATGATAGTACAGTATTTTTGCTTTATACCTACACTATTGCTACACCATGTCAAGAGCCCTCGATGGTTATTCCAATGCTCCTTCCCACCCACTCCTCCTCCCTCAGATAACCATACTATTAACCCTATCTCAGGGTTTGAGCCCTTGGAAATTGTCTCATTCCTTGCTTTGTTTTATATACTCTGCAGGGAAGCATGATCTCGGAGTTTATCTTTATTTTTTCTTTCTTGATCATTTCATTTAGCATATTTTTTCTCCAATTCTATCCAAGTTAGAGCAAATGGCAAGATTTTATCTTTCTCATAGCTGAGTTATATACTATTGTGTACAAATACACTGCAATTTTTTCACCAATAATACTTTTTGAAAGACTAATTTCCCTCTTCTTTTCATGAGGCAGATTTCAGGAAATTTACCCAGAAACTGAAGTAAGCCAAACAGAAATCCTTTTCTAATCAATTTATCTATTTGAATGCACTTATTGACTTAATTTTGAAATGACACCACATAAATATTTAGAAAAAGGGATTAAATAGATCATTGGCACAGCAACCATTATTTACAATTTCTTTTATAATACAGACTTTTTGGAGGATTGGAGGTCACACCTGGCAGGGCTTACTCCTGGCTCTATGCGCAGGGATCACTCTTGGTAGCAAAATAAGCAGTGTTAGGGATTGAGGCAAGAGTCTTACCTGCTGTAATATATCTCTGGCCTGATAATTTAGAATAATTAAGATAACATTAATAAGTTAAATATCGGGGCTGGAGCGGTAGCACGGCAGGTAGGCATTTGCCTTGCACGTGGCCCACCCGGGTTTGATTTCTAGCATCCTGTATGGTCCCCCAAGCATTGACAGGAGTAATTCCTGAGTACAGAGCCAGGAGTAACCCCTGTGCAATGCCAGTGTGACCCCCCAAAAAGAAGTTAAATATCTTTAATATAAAAAATGAATGCACCTAATTTGGGGGGAGAGTCCCACTTGGCGATGCATAGGGGTTACTCCTGGCTCATGCACTCAGGAATCACTACTGGCAGAGCTCGGGGAACCATATAGGATGCTGGGGATTATACCCGGGTTGGCCGCATGCAAGGCAAACGCCCTACCCACTGTGCTATCACTTCAGCTCCACACCTAATTTTTAGAAAGAAAGTTTTCCATGGGTTTTCTCTCAATGTCTAATAATTATTTTGCATATTGTCTCTAGAACTCTTAAGAATGTTGGTATGAACAAACATTCTAATACCTACATTTCTTCTTTGAGGTCCATATTATTTAACAGAAACACTGAGCCCCCAAGGAAAGGAAGCTCTTTTATTTATTTTATTTTACAATAAGCTTCTCAAAGTCAAAGTGTACTTTTTTCTGTTCCATACAAAATTTGATTAAAGAGCCTATGTCACAGTCATAAACGCTTGTATAACAAGAGGGATGATGCCACACTGGTATTACTGCTGAACCATTTTGCACAAGAGGATGTGGAAAAGAGAAAAGGAATAGGAAAATTATTATAAAGTTTTACTCCTTGTCCTGCTCTTCTCTGTCCCTTATTTAATTGCCGGTGTTTTATAAAAAACTTTATAATCCAGAGACTATAAAACCAAGCTCCCGAAAGAGAACAAGGCAGAGCCTCCTGCTCCCGTGCCTGGCTGTCCTCACCAAAGCCCCTTGGAGGAGGGCAGGTTGAGCGTCCCTCTCCACCCTGAGCAGAGCCCCAATAGTTGAAGACCTCTGGGACCCAGCCAAAGCCATGCCGAGACCACTCTCCACACGCTTGGATGAGGAATCGGCAGAGGAACCCAGGTGTGTGGGACCCGGGGCTGACATCTCCAAGCTTGCTCAGTTCGGGACTGGGCCTCCTCCACTCAGCTCCCCCACCTTCCAGTAGCTAGACAGTTACACCCACCAACTGTCATGTAACTCCATCAACGGCCATCCAGAGACTATAAAACCAAGCTCCCTGAAACTCTTATTCTCTAGTTCTCACTCTCAGAGAACCCGGCAGGCTACTGAGAGTATCATGCCCACCTACATGCCTGACTAGGAACACCTACAAAGGTGATTAGAGGCTGCCCCAAAAGCCTCCATCCCTCTCAGAGAGCCTGGCAAGCTACCGAGAGCATCCTGCTCGCATGGCAGATCCTGACAAGCTACCCGTGGCGTACTTGATAAGTAAAAAACAGTAACAATGAATGGTCCTCATTCCCCTGACCCTGAAGGAGCACCAATATGTCATCGGGCTACACTTGCACGTGACAGGGACGAATGGAGATGTTACTGGGCCCGCTCGAGCAAACTGAAGAACAATGGGGTGATAGTGATAGAGAATGTTAACTCTGTCAAGAATCCTTTTACAATGTTCACATGTATGAGGCTGCCAGGATGTGCTTAACTTTAAAAATGTTAAAATCTGTCAATTCTGTACCTCCATAAAGCTGAAATTCTCAACAACAACTAAAAAAGAAATAGCAGACATAAAAGAGTGTTGCTATGACATAGAGCATAAGGGAGGTATCTGAAATCAATGACTAAAGACCCCTGGCACTGATGAAATAACTGAAGCTGCAGAGGAAGGAAACTTTAGAACAAGAGGGAGGAATTGCAGTAACGCGGGGAAGGGAACTGTCAACTTGAGTCTTCCTCATTTGAAAAAGGAATGTTAAATAACTCAAATTTTAGTGAAAAGTAATCAATTAGCCATTTTACTATGGTAAAAGTGGCTCATCTGAATTCTTTCCCCCTAGGCATTTATAACTGTGTGCTGAATCACATAGATCCTACAGATGATATAGATTTCTACATCTAAATGCGTGTTCATATTTATATCTAAATAGAGGCATCTATTGTTTCCAAGTTTTTCAATGATTATACTATTAATTTTGTTTTCCCTGCCATTTAGCTCTCATTTCTTATTGCTGTACTTCTTGTTCCAGGGGAGCAAACTCAGATGTGAGGATGGTTTGGGGGGGGCAGGAGGGAAAGGAGTCACTCTTAGGAAAAGAAAGGACTCATTTAAGGAAATGATGAGATTATTCTTTCTAATAGACTAACACATCTCCATTTGTGGTCACTAGATAAGGTTTTGTGGAACATTTTCTAAATCCTGATGGATAAATACGGGAAAGTTGGAATGAGAATTTCTGTGTTGATGTTCAAAAATAGAAAAACAAGTTATTATTGCATATATCTCTGTAGATGCTCATGATCTGACGGACAAAATGTCTAGAACAATTGGACAACAAAGTGACATAAATCCTGACAGTATAAAAATATATCTATTACCTACAGTATGTCCAGAATCAATCTTTGTGAAGGATGATTATGGGTTGACCTGAGATCTGTCAAATATATTTTCTTCCAAGAAGTCCGTGGAGCTTCCAAGCCTGGTCCCTGCTGGGTATACGCTACAGGCTCCAAAATGAACAGAATGTTACAAACTAACAATGTTTGTGAGAGTCTTTTCTTGGCAAATTTGATAACAATTAGTGTCTATTAAGTTTTTATTAGCTACATAGGAAATGAAACAGAAGATATGATATTTAAATGCATAAATGCATATATTTGACATTTAGTAAGAATGATTATGAATATAAATATTGGTAGAATAAAATGACTAGGGGTGAGAAGAGGATTGGTAGTTAACCTGTTATCCTGTTATTACTATTTATTTGCCCACATGAACCAACACAGTCTGAAATCTGGAGTGTGTGTGTGTGTGTGTGTGTGTGTGTGTGTGTGTATGTGTGTGTATTCTATGATTTCCAATGTATACATTTTTACCTTCAATTCCTCCGCCCCTCTCAGAAAGCCCGGCAAGCTACTGAGAGTATCTCACCCGCACGGCAAAGCCTTGCAAGCTCCCTGTGACGTACTTGATATGCCAAACACAGTAACAACAAGTCTCACAATGGAGACGTTACTGGGCCCGCTAGAGCAACTTGATGAACAACGGGAGGATTGAGACCATGACCGTGACATTTTTACCAGTCAAAATTTTTTATTCCAAATACATTTCTCCATTTTTCTCCCTGATTCCAGGTGCCATAACAAGCTTTTGAAATACTGCACTAGTTTGTGATTTTGTTCATTCTTACCCATAGATGCTCCACCTCGATTAGCCACAGAGAAATCAGAGTTAACTGGTCTTTGGGAGTGAATCTAGTATTCTGACACAGGAGCACATGTACCACATTGCCAGATTAGCATGTGCAGGACCAACAGATGCTCTTTGGCCAGCATCTCAAGAGTTGAATCGGGTTCTTTGCCCTTGCTCTCAACACTCGAGTGTCTCCATTCTCAGCATTTAAATTCACCAGACTTCTTGTACCACAAAAATAATTTTTTTTCTTTTCACAAATGTCTCCTCTGCCTCCAAAGAACTTCCTGCTCTCTCATGGCCTGATTCACTCATTGAAGGTTTCATGGACCCTTCCCCCCAAGGAAGCCTTTCTGGGGGGTCTTCCCCACTAAACCACAGCTTGGTGACAATCTGCTTCATAGCACATTGTCACAGGTGCATTTTATTCTTTTGGAGGATTGTTTGATTAAGGTAAAGGTAAAGGCCCTCCCGTTGATCGTCGATTTGCTCGAGCGGGCCCAGTAACGTCTCCATTGGAG
>JAOXYA010000005.1:6991774-7002964 GCA_028565675.1 Sorex palustris | reverse complement strand
TTTAGATTCACTTCTGTTATAAGCCTGAATGTTTATTTGCATGCATGTGTGTCTCATGTGTTCTTGAACCTGGAGTAATGGATGATTAGGAACCAACTATAGTGCTTTGAACCAACATATGTTCACTGAAGGAACAAAATGTGTTTTTAACTCATGAGCCATTTCAAATGATATATTGTAACTTTCCATGGGACAATATCAACTTTTACCTTTAAATGTATTAAGAATTCACATTCTGGATGTATTTACATCAGATGATCATTAAAATTTCAGGGGGTTAAAAGCCAGCTTGCCTCCCAGATTGAAGCACTTCTTCTTTTCAGAAACACCAAGTTCAAAGTTTTTGCGGATCATTTTTCCACATTTTATAATTTTGTGATATGTGAAGATACATATACTATATATACTAATAATTAGTGTTGGTTGCAGTGTTAAAATCTATTGCATTATGAATTGCATATATTTTTGCTCAATTTTTTTTGGTTTGTACCATATAATACAAGTAAATGCGTTTGTATTAATGGCTGTTTCCCTGATCAATAGATTATCGGTTCACTCCCTACTCATCCCCCCAAGGATGAAGAATTAGACTCTTTATGATTTCTACCAGCAACATAAGTAGCAATAGCATAGGCATTAGTGTCTATAGTTATGGTTGACTCATTCATTTTATCATAAGAGGCAGTTTTAGGGTTTTATCCTTAACCCCCTCAAGCACGTTTCTGCACCTTGCACCCAAACAACTGAAATGTTTTTTTTTTCTAAACTCCAGAACCTCTCATCCTGGAACTCACTCTACCTCTCCACGGAAGCTCCACGGTGCACAGAACAGCTTAATAATCCCAAGGAGCCCATTTCCCAAGAAAATGCTTGGGTTTCTTTGCTTGCTGGGTCTGCCAGTGCTCTCTCGGACACTCACCCGGGAAGATGTTCTCAGGAGGACTAGGAACTCCATGGGAGGGTCCACCACCATGATTGACAAGCTCAGCCGTGCTTGTCCTTTGCAGGTTGCGTTCCTTATGGCAGGTGCCCTCATCAGTACTCCACTTCTGAGTTCAGAGGGGATGAACGCAGTCGATCTACAAAGATGCCAGGTGGTGGCACTTAACTGTTCTCGCAAGTGGGCATGATTACTGTACCAGCAGAGAAACTTCAGGGGCATCCAAGCTGTTTTGAACCTCTGGGAAATGTTGGCAGGAGCAAGGGTGTTCTGTGGCTTCCGTGAGTGAGATCCATGGCTGCATTGGCCAGATGACTGGAGCTAGATGCCCCCAAAGTGACCTCTCGCACCTTGTCTCACCTGATTGATACCACGGGCTCAAAATGCCATTGTGGTATCTCAGATCAAAGCTGGCTATGTTGGTCCACAGGCACATTCTATGATCCTGTGTCCTTTATATGTCTATGTATGATGTGTTCACACAGAAATAACCGGAACCCTCAGATGGTTCCCTGACTTGTAGGTGAACAGCCAACATGATAGGAATAGCCAGACGAAGCTTACCAGTTTGTCCCTACTGACATTAGTCAGGGTGTTAGGATTAGAGGCAGTTTCAGAACATGGTGATGGTAATGATTAATGCCACCCTAAACGATATAAAGGATACAGCAGGGTGATATTTACCATTTACTCAAGTAAACCATCACCATAACTCCTGTAAAAACCCAGATGAATCATTGGAGATAAGATGTACTTGAATAAATGTAGAAAAGTATACATGGTATGCTATAGACAATGTCACTACTGAAGCAGATTATCCAAGCTTTTAAAAAAATTTTTGGAGGGGCAATGAGATTTAGACCACACCTGGCTGGGCTGAGGGTCTACTACCCTTAGCAGTGCTTGGGGTAACATATGTGATACTGGGAACTCACCTGGGGTCAGTAGTCATTTTAGGCAAATGCCTTTTCTTCTATACCATCTCTCTAGCCTAAGCTTCTAGAATTTGGAACAACAGGTAAGGAATAATATTCCCCTTCCCTCCCCCCTTTCACTTCTTTTCTTTACTATTTTTTAATTTTGTTTTGTTTTGTGGGTGAGTGCAGGGGATTGAAGCCAGGCCCTCACAAATGTTGAGGATTGTTCTCTACCACTGATCTCTATTCCCAGCTTGCATGAGCATATTTTGGTTTGCTTGTTTGTTTTGCCTTGTTTTGGGGCTGCACCAGCTGTACTCAGGGCTTACTCCTGGCTCTATGCTCAGAGATTACTCTTGGCGGATCTGGGGGACCATACGCAGTGCCAGGGATCAAGCTGGGGCAACTGTCTACAAGATGAGTATATTGCCCCTGCACTATCCAGTCCGCGTGATTATATTTTCACATGCCTTAGGAAGCAGCACCCAAATAGTTGCATCCTTCTGGAAGATACAATAGTGCGTTTCATAGCCCTGACTAATCGCTATTCTAACTGTTGCTCATCCAATGTACAAATGAGCTTGGTCATCTTGACATTAGACATGAGACTGACATGTTCGTACATGGTACAAGTGATGAGAGGCTTATCGAATCTGCCGTCCTGGCTTGTGATTCCCCAGAAGATCCTGAGACAGATTTCCAAGGACAATTATTTTCATTCGAGAAGTGTCTCCTAAAAGATCACAAGGGAAACAGAAACGAAGCAAAGAGAAAGCAAATAAAGAGTATGTTAATCCTGTGGATAATAAACTTTTTCTCTCTTTTGGTGCTAATATATTGTAACACTTCTGGGTCCTCACCCAAGGAATTAAAATGCTGGGGGACTTAGAATCAAACTCTCGGTTTCCAACCTGGGTACAAATCCCAAAAGTCTTGTCAGAATTGCCCATAGATTGCCACTCTTTCTGTTTGATGCCAGATCCTTGTGGGGCTGACAGTCCCCAGTTCAGGATGGAGAGCTTTGGGAAAATGCATTTAATGTCTTCACCTACTTGGGACCCAAGCAGAAGTTTTGCAAACTGATGGGGTTTCTGCACCAGGATATTCTGAGCTCTTCCTGGAAATGGAATATATTTTTATCTACTGCAGATGTATCTAACATCTAGGATCTCTACGTCACATGCCCTGCATGGCTAGGAAGCTGATAGCACAGGCTAAAGTCTTCTCTCGACTAGCTCTGGGCAAGACTAGAACCTTCTAAATCAGTACCTGAAATAGTCAGAGGCGAGCTCCCTAGTGTGAGATTCCAGTATCCAGAGCTAGTCAGCATTGAGCTTCTTTTCTCATAATCAGAGGAAAGAGACAAACAGTGGCTGACCTTAAATTGTCACTGCAGCAGACCCCCGAGGTCTCTTACCTTCTGGAACACGGGGGATTGTCGAGCATCCAGGGAACTTGCCACTTCTTGCTTAGGGGTAGCAGGTGACATTGGTGTCCTGCAGTGTCTCCTTGAATCTTATTAAAAGCCACTTCTCCCCATGTCCTTTGGGTTCCAACCGTCAGCATCTGTGTGTTTGGGGCGATTAGATTTCTCTGAAGAGCTTGCTCTACCTACGTATGTGGCAGTCTAGAAATGCCACTGAATTATCGCTCCCACCCCCAACTAGTCAATCAGTTAATGGCTCAGAACCAGCCCTCGATGGAGCAAGAGGGCACCTGCGAGAGTGGCTTACGGAGTGCTCACTGCAGGCTTCAGCCCATTCCTGCCTCTTTGAATGTAGCACGTACGCTGGATTTTCAAACAGCGCAGGAAAAGCGTAAAATATTTTACGAGTTCCTTATATTGAACTATATTTTGAAGTAGTATCATTGTGGGTCAATTTACTTTAACGGAATATATTGTCAAAATGAAATTCACCCATGATGGGCAGCCGGAGGAGACTTTGGGGAATACCTGCCTGAGTTCTGCTGGACTGCCTGCCCACCTCTTCAGGGCGCCTCCCTCCTCTGCAGGTTCCTTGGGGAGCATGACATTTAGACAAAAGTGAAAAAAGAATCCTTAAAAATCACAAAGCACCACTTATTTACAAAGAAATAGCTGAGATGACTCAAAGAGGGGGAGCGCTGTTTTCTACAAAGAGGACTTGAATTTGGGCCCCAGTACCACAGTGCACCCAGACATGAACACCCAACAGTAAGGCCCACAGTCAGGACAGCTTGTTCAGGGATCCTGCACACTCATCTGTATAGTTCCATAATAAAAAGTATTTAAACTAGCCATTAAATAGCTCTGCACAAAGACAAGTTTGGTCCCAGACTGCTTTGTCCATGAACTCTGTCACTTTGAGAGGGAACCATACTCATTCTTTCCAAACTCTTCCAAAAGTGGAGGAGGGAAGGATCGATTGCAATTTGATTATTGAATCTGGTAGGTGTCGCCTATAAACCAGAACCTGAACTGAAATATTGCAGGGGATGTTTATATTGCTGCTCTGTAAACCTCATCATGCTTACAGAAATGGGAATATTAGCAGTATCCAGGCAAAAAGACCAAGCGACAAAGAGAAGATTCCATTCCCTGACTATGTGGAATTTATCCCAGGAAAGCAAGGCTGGTTTAATATTTAGAAGTTATTGACTATGACAGATGATATTCGTGACCCAAAAATGACCACTACATCAATACAAAAAATAATTTAAACCCAGAAACTGTGAATGGTAAAAACTCTCAACTAACAAGGAACAGAAGAAAATTTTCTAAACTCTAGAAAGTTCATCTACCTCCAAAAGCCAGAACTAGCATTAAACATAATGAACGATTGAAGACTTGCTCCGTAAAACTGAGGTCAAATAAATGATGATTTCCAATTGACACCATAGTAGAGGTGTGAGTCAGTAAGTTTTGAAAAATTAATAATAGTGATTCACAGTAGAAAGGAATAAGTAAAATGATTTTAAACTAAAAAGTATTTATGCATCAAAAACTAAAGAGATTTGTGAAAACTGCAAAATAAAGGGCTCCAGCAAGATTACTAAATGTAAAATCAGAGTTCAAACGATCAACAATTTAGTATTATAATTTATATATCTATAGGAAGTACACAGAAGAGTAAACAATTATAAAAAAAATCCAAGACCATGCACTATTTCAAAGCACAAATCTACACTGTGGCACTGCCTAAAGTTATATCTTCAGATCATAAAAACAGAATTGAGAATCTAGTAATTTGTAGTCAATTAACTTTGAACAAAGGTGCCAAAGCAACTCAATAATCTTTCAACAAATAGTGCTATTACAATTAGATTTCCATATGTCACCAGATGGATTTAAACCAATATCTCACAACAACCACAAAAAATAATGCTCACAATTCATCAGAGATTTCAGTGTAAAACTACTGAAAGTGTAAAATGTTTGAAATCAAACAAACAAAATAATCTTTCCAATTTTAAAGCATGATACAGGAAGGAAAAATTGATAAATGAATGTTAGATAAAATGAAAAGTTAGTGACTCAAAATAAATGCTTATGGATATGACAGTATGATTTATAGATTTGGGGAACTATTTTGAAGTTATGTTTAAGATAAAGAAATTAGGGGGATGGAGTGATAGCACAGCAGGTAGGTTTGCCTTGCACGCAGCTGACCTGGGTTCGATTCCCAGCATCGCATATGATCCTCTGAGCACCACCAGGAATAATTCCTGAGTGCAGAGCCAAGAGTAACCCCTGTACATCGCCAAGTGTCACCCAAAAAGCACATATATATATATATATATATATATATATATATCAAGAAAGTGCACAATATGCTGCAGCATGTACACTGCACACAGGGGACACAGGCCTGATCCCTGTCACAACATGGTCTCTTGATCACTGATAAGAGCAACAACAGGGCACTGAGTAGGATTATCCCCCAAATACTGCTGGTGTGGGTCAAAAACACAAAAAGAAACGCACTGATTAAGAATTTGCATAGAATATGGAAAGAATTTGTAAAGCTCAATAAAACAGACCAAAACCTTACTAGAAATTTGAATAGATGTTTCATCAAAGAGGACACCTGAGGAGTAGCTGATACGTAGAAAACAATGCCCCAAACTTTAATCATTAATAAAGGTAAATTCAAGCCATCATGAGATGTGATTTGATATCCACAAGGTTAACTATATTAAAGGACAGATCATAAAACCACTGTCAGGTGTGGAAAAAATACATTGCTATGAGATAAATATAATATACTATTTCCCACTTTGGAAAAGAGCTTGGCAATTTTATTATCACTAAATATATTATCCATAAATTCTACTACAAGATATCTTGGCCTGAGAGATAAAAACATATGTCTATACACAGGCCAGAATATGACTGTAATATTAGCATTGTTCATAATTGTCAAGATATTTCAAAGATCCAGATTTCCAGAAATGGTTAATAAAGTAGATTTAAAAAAATTTAAAGTTCCATTTAATTTTCATGAAAGCATAAGCAAAATATTCATTCATTCAATGGAGTATTATTTGGCAATAAAAATTTACAATGAGCTGATAGATGCTAATACAGGGACTAATCTCCAAAACATTACAAAACAAACAACAAACACTGTCCTCCCATTGTTCATCAATTTGCTCGTGCGGGCCCAGTAAAGTCTCCATTTTGAGACTTGTCTCCATTTTGAGACTTGTTGTTACTGTGTTTGGCATACTGAATATACTCTCAGGTAGCTTGCCAGGCTCTCTGAGAGGGTCTGAGGAATCGAACCTGGCTTGGCTGGGCTGGCTGTGTGCAAGGTAAATGCCCTACCACTGTGCTATTGCTATTCACTGTATATTTCCAATTTTACAAGCTCCCAAAACACTAATCCACAGAAACATAAAGAAGAATATAATTTGCTTTTGCTGAGGTTGGGAGGGGAGCTTTTGAAATGGACAAACATGTTTTAAATTTGGTTTGGGGTAAAACCTGTACAACCCACTTAAATTTACTCAAAATTCACTGAATTAGAGACTGTAGATGGGTAAATTTTAAACTATAGAAACATGACAATAAATCTGCTGAAAACTACCAAAGAGGGTCAACTTGAATGATCCTGAGTTAGATGATTACAGAGAAACAAACATCTGCAATACAAAAATAAAAAGCACATTTTTCAATAAAAATATTCAGATCTTTCTCATTACTAAGTGCAAACTTCATACTGTCTTTGTCACATCTGACCACACTATAAGGCCGGTTGCATATTAAACACATTTCTGCCCCCGTAATGTGCATCTGCAACTCCCTCTGTGCCTCCAAAATTAGGGTCATATCTTCTTTGGTTCACTCCCTCACTTCGTTGAATATTCTGACAGTTGTCACTTCCTTGAAGAGAATTGTACTCTCTAAAACAAGTCTTCATTTCTTTCCTTTTCCTTTGTCTACATATACTTTCTTCATTGCATTGTATTTTATTAAATCCTTGATTAAATAAAAGGCTCCTGACAATAGTATATGACACACATTAAGAGTAGTTCAACAAATATTTGTGGAAAGAATGAGTTGTGTTACAGATACAGTTAGAAAAATAAACAACAGAATTGGAAACTTTTAGGAAACTTTCAGAAAATGCAGAGAAGTTAATCATAAGCAAAAAATACACTCTGTTTTGCTAGCTGTAACAACCTATCAGAATAGGGAAAACATAGTATACATTTTTTTGAGAAAAATTTCCAAAGGAACAAAATATAGAAGGAAAAAAATTATCCCCTAACTGGTGCCTGCACCATCTATTTGCATCTGGAATAGTTCTGCATTGATATCCATTCTGGATTCATTCCTTTGGCTAGGTTTATCACTAGATGATTTTAATGGGCTCTTGATGCCAGAAGCCTTTGTAGTAATCATCAGTGGGAAAGAATTATTATCCCGACCTAGTCAGTGAATAGAAAAGCTTTTGTCAAAGCCTCCCCTGGTCACTCTCATGCACACAAAGAGAAAGCCCATCTTCCCATCCGGACAGTAGGAGAGAAAGAATATTAAAACAGGAGATTGTCTTGCAAAGGTAAGAGAACTCTTCTCATAAATTATCTTGTTAATGGTTTAATGAATAAGCCCAGGATGTTAGAAGAACAAAAATAATGGGGGGAAATTAGTGGGAAAATGCTTTTCCTGTTTTCCTTGTTTGTGCAGCCAATGCCATTACTGTAAGCGCCTGGTATTTCTCCTTCCCCTCTGTCCCTGCTTTTAAAAGCAGAGGCAGTTACCTTTTACTTTTTTTTGGCCTTGGGGCCACAGCTTGAGGTAGTTTGTGTTCCCTCCTGAGGTGCTGGGGGACCCTGAGGTGCCAGGGATCAAACAAGGTCCAGTAGGCAAAGCCTGTGCCTTTGAGGCATCTCTCCAGTCCTGTTGTTGGTCGGTTTGGTAGGAGAAAGGACCTAAGCCACCCAACTTCCTCCCCTCCTTTCCTCTGGGAGCTGGATGCCTGCTGGGATCACAGGTTCTGTCTGACTGGCCCTTAGGGAGGTGGTGGATGGCCCTGCCCATGGCTCTTCTGACTGGTGAACAAATGCACTGCTGCCAATAGTCAAATTAGCAAGACTCCCTGCTCTCTCTCTCTCTCTCTCTCTCTCTCTCTCTCTCTCCCTCCATGTCACTGTGATCACCAGTATGACCAACACTCCCCACCCAGTCTCTGGGTCACCATGATCAGCTGTAAAAGTAACCCTCGTACCCTCATCTGTGACATTCACTTGCGCAATGGTGAACAAAAAACAATAAGCAGGCCAAGAAAAAAACTCATCTGTAATTTTTGTTCACTCAACACCAAACTGTTGATTTGGGAGGGGAAGGGGCAAAAGGTGTTCACAGCACTGCTCAGGGTTTATTCCTGATGCCGGACCACTCCTGGACCACAGATGATGCTGAGGATAAAACCAGGTTGGCCACATGCAAAGCACACACCCTACCCACTGCACTATCCGATCCTTGCACAAGTTTTCACTCGCCAGCAGTATATTCTAACTGAAGACACAAAGACAGTGAGAATTCAGAGAACTTAAGTCCCACATATTCTGCTGTCTTACACTGTCTTTTAATGTGTCCCTTTCCCTAGTTACAGATATACATACAAAGTCTTCGTACTTAAGTCCAATGAATGGGCTAAGAACCAAATGCTATCTCCCCTCGTATAAACCCCAGGAGTTCAGTGTAGCTGCCACCCAGTAAACAGCACTTAAGTATGGAAAGGATTGGCCACAGACACTAGAAAAATCTCTGAACTAAAAGACAAAGACTGTTTTTTTTCCTAATTCAGGGACAGTTTGACCCAAATCATTTGAGATATCACGAATGAGAAGGAGATAGAAAATCTACAAAGCTACTTTTACCAAAACACTTTTTAAGGATTTTCGGTGCACATTTTCTAGAATATTATGCCAAATAAATAACTACTCTAATATAAAGGACCCATAGTATCAATTATTATCACTGTCAATCAGAAAATGAAAGCATCCCACAATGGCCTTGACAAAACTGACTATTATGATTGTTTCTGCAATGTTAGAAATATTTAAATGAAGACACTTCAAGGAGATTTTGACACAACAGGTTTAACAGATAGGGCCTAATTATGTCAGTCAGAGAAATTCAGTTACCAGAAGGAATGGCTGGGCATTCTAGATACAGAAGTAGATGTATTTCTAAGATCCAGTTATAATTCTCTGAAAGTATTTTTAAGGCACTATTAAGTCTCCATTTACTTTAAAGAAATGATTTTAAGGTTTAGATTAAAATAATTTTTTAATTTCTATATGATTCTATCTGATTCTCTTATATACCACCCCATAAAGGATTAATCAGATGTGGTTAGATCTAACAGAGATATCCATGCTCAATTCTAAAGATGACCACCCCATAAGCCACAGTCTTCTATATTTATATTTATACCTGTAGACATGCACCTGTCTTTAACCTGAGGTGCCATGGAATTTGTCTTATGATCCATGGAATGCTGATGAATGAGGTTCAAATAGAAGAGGTGCTGAATGAGATTCAAGTCATTGGACATTTGCAGCTTCTCCAAATGCTCACTCTGCCAGAAGCCAGTGGCCATATACGGAGTGGCATGCTTTGTAAGAGGGAGTCAAGAGCAGCTACTACAGGGATTGCCAGGAAAGCCATGTCTGCCTTTGTCTCAATCATCTTGGGGTCTGTGACAGCAGACCCCAAGCCAGGAACTCACCTTGAAAATCCCAACCCATCAAGTGACTCCAAGCCTCATGGACTGCAGTGAATTGAAAGATCCCCAAGTGAAAAGCAGACGGCTAAAATCAATCTAATCAGGACGCTGAGAACATGTAATAAACTGTAGGTTGAAACTCTTAAGTATCAGAGTAGGTTATAAGGTTGCCATAAAAGCAAAACAAGAAGGGTGCGCCCTTCTCTGAAGGTTCCTAGGTTATCCCGGCTCTGGCTCTGGGACCAGCTGGGAGCATGGCCTCCACATAGGGGTGTGGCCTCCTCAAAAGTGGGCGTGGTCTTCTCTGAGGTGGCTGCAGTTATATTTCCCATTCCTAGCCCTCTTGACTCACATCCCAGCCTTTATCACCTAATTCTGTGGGAAAAATCCTGGCTGCCTCAACTAAAACACAACAGTTAATCTACTGGCCTACTCTAATTCTAACAAAAGACCAGTATGGAAAAAGTTGTACAAGCCCAATATAAAAAAGCACCTCCTCCAATGCTTCACTAGATGCCTGTCAAAAGCCACAGAATAATGCCTGAGAGGAAGGACAGATTCTAGAAAGGGAGAAGGGTGACCACCATTGACTGACCTTATTCAGAATCCTTTACCACAATAAGAGGGAACAGTGCTAGTGAATTCCAAGGTTTTACCTCCAGACAACCACAACAGCATGAAGGAACAGTGCAAATCTCCACTACAAGGAGAGGATGAAGATAAAGAGTCCTGAATCCTCAACAGGGGTTACCCACAAATATGCTCTCTCTTATAAAGAATTTCGAGATGAAATGCTGAGGATGTTCAAGGAACTGCTCAAAGAGTCAATGGAGGAGACCCCCAGAAAATTATAGGAAGAAATGAAAGAAACAGTGGAATGGATAGTCTAGACAATACAGGAAGAAATGAAAGCAGAAATAGAAAAGCTACAAAAAGAAGTGTTGCACATAAAGGATTCAGTAGATGAAATTAAAACCTCAGTGGGTGCCCTCAGCAGTAGAATGACTACAGCTGAAGACAGGATCAGTGAGCTTGAGGATGAGCAACAGAAATCACATAGGGAACAACAAACAATGGGAAAAGACCTCAAAATAGCTCTAAGGAGAATCAGAGA
>JAOXYA010000005.1:6951325-6961896 GCA_028565675.1 Sorex palustris | reverse complement strand
AAAAGTTATATAATATCAGCAATCACATGGAAGAATCCGATTCCCTGATAACAAAAGGTTCTTTCACTGTAGATACAGATGTTTAAATTAACATGCACATTCCATTCTTATCTCTCTTAAATTCAAGCAGAATAACTGTAAGTCTTCACAAGGCATGTTATCAATATAGAAGCAATAAAAAAGTCACCGTTTTGTGAATTACTGTTTACAGTATTTCACAAGAATGACACTCACACCCTCCAAATGAACAAGGCTGCCTCTTTAAGTTGAAGGACACAGTAGACACTCGTCATCCATTAGCATCAGCCATGGGTAGGGGGGAGGGGAGAGAATAACAGACCCATTTTCTATCATTTGAACTCTCTTTGACCCTTGCCAGCTATCAAGTGTGCACTTAAGACAATTCAAATAAATAACATATACACATGCCCATAGAGCAGAGCCACCTATAGCAAAAGAGTGAATCCTGATAGCCAGCTGATACCTAGAAATTAACTACCTTCTGGAAGCTGCTTCCTAACCTTTGTCATGGATAGCACTGGATGCATTCCCATTTATAGATGGAAACAACATCTATCTATGGCTTTCATCAAAAATTCGGGGCATCGGGCTTAAACTTACGGGCATCAGCTACAGTTGGAAGAGATCCGTGGGTTCAGAAAAAGGGAGAGAGCGAGAGAGTGACCTTGCTTGCATCTTGACTTAAAAATGTCCAATTTGTATGATCATAGTTTCACCACGGAGTGCAGAAGAGGCTGGCAAACATAGATGGCAGCGAGCAGTGTACGACGGAAAATATCATTTCAGTGATATTTAGCTTCGAAAGTTCAAAATATTCATCTTAAACTTATCGCAATTCCAAAATTTAAAATTAAATTTTATGAAAATATGTTACATCTCATAAATGTGCACTCGTACATAGCTATAGTTACAAGAATTATTTATTCATTTTTCCTAAAATATTTCCTCAAAATAGAGACTAATTGGTGTCTGTCTAAAGCAATTTCCAACACGACTTCATTTCTGTGGCAGTACATGCTACCGTTTTCGATGTATATTTATGACAGTATCACTCGGCCAACTGCAACCTTTACACTGAACACCCGAAGTTGATGCGAACTGGATAAAGAATCAGATGAAGTCATCAACACTTCACAGAGGAGGCGAAATCCCTCTTAGCCCAAATCAGGATACAAAAGGAGAAAGGAGGCGAAATGGAGAATTGAGAAGTGGGACAAAATTCACCTAGATTTTCCTGCTTAAAGAAGCATGACCAGTTTTCAGAAGCAAAAGCAAGCCCCTCAACAAAGGTCACGGTGGAAGACGAGAGAAGGAGCCAGAAACGATACCTTTCTTTCAGCCAGCAACCATGTCGTGGAGGCGCCTTCAGAACACATGTGCCTGGTTACCCAGGAAGCTCCGTCAGTTGGCGGGAACGCGGGGTGCAGTGGTCCCTGATGGTCTTCCAGGCCAGAACCTCCCAGCCAGGACACTCCCAGCTCCAGAAACCCAGGGTGACAGGAGAACGCTCAATTGTGATTCCCAGTGACCTACAGAGGATTTCACCACAGCCCTGTGACATGTGACTGAGCTTGGGAAGTTCCAGTGTCAGCTCCAGAAACCCGATGGAGGGCTCTTCCCTTTGTGAAGCAAATTAATTACACAACCAAACATTGCCACACTCCCCAGGCCTGTTGACACAATGGAAGCTCCAGCCCCCACTCCGCTATTTCTTTCTTTATTTTTTTCCCCAAAAGATGAAGAGAGCCAGGTAAAGCCCCATAAAAATCCATGGAAAAAGAAGACAGGCAGAGATATTTTCTTCAGTTGCAGATGGCTAGAGTACATAGTTTCAATATGAAGCTCAATTTTCTTCTAAATCCAGCTTTGAACTAGTGTCTGTTAATGGTGTATTATAGAGAATGAATGGATGACTGTTAGTTCACCAGTTTTCAGTCTCTAAACTGTGGTATTTCCATCAATACTGGCAGCCCTTTGACCTGTTTAGAGTTGTGTATCGCATCAAGCCCAACAAGGATTTTTTTTTATTAGTGAAACACCATGAGGTACACAAGGGGTTGATATCAAGGATACACAAGGTACTGGTTGAACTCCACAAGAAGAAAACACCCAACCCCATCAAAAAAATGGGGCGAGGAAATGAATAGAAACTTTTGCAAAGAAGAAATCCAAATGGCCAACAAGGATTTTTGAATTGCAGGCTTCTCTTTGATTGATATCTAGACACTGCCATTCAATAATACAGGTGGTGCTTTTCACAATTATCACGACTCTTTAAAACAAGTAGATTCATTTTCTTTCTAGTCCTTACCTCAAAACAAGAAAACACAACCGTATTGATTGAATCAGAACACTCATCGTGACTTTCGTAGGGAAGAGATGCCCAAATTCTCCCCCGTTCCCAGACCCACTGCAGGGTAAAATGCCATTTCTAATGGTAAATGCCAAAGTTTAAAAAAAGTGTTTAATCATGGAAACTGTGAGTTTTCCTGACACTTGTGAGTCACTTATAGCCGCAGAGTAATGAAGTCTCCCGAAAAAACATAGAGATTTACAAGGAGATGATGGCCTTTCCTGTGTCTAAGGAAGATTGGCAATGACTAAATAATTTCTCAATTGCTAGACTAAAAGAAGCCAAAACAAATAGCTTTTAAAACTTTAAAGTGTATTGTGTAGTGTTGACTGGTCAAGGTCTCTCTAAAGTCAACAATGGCCTGATAATCCTGAGATGGCTTAGATGCCAAGGGGCCACTCTGGAATTCATTGATTGCAGAGACAAACAGGCAAGAAAACTCTGAAACCTGTTGCAACAAGAAAGTTCATTAAAAATATAAAAGTCTGTGATTATACATTAAAAAATTATGATCTGATTCCATTGTATATTAAGACCTCAGAAACACATTCTTAAAGGAGTTAAACAGAAATGGTCGCAAAAAAATGGTAAAATATTTTTCTTGGTAGAGTGGTAGTAGAATTATCTTAGCATTTTCAGATCAATGAACATTTTGTCCAAATTCATTTCTCTTCCTCTTTCCCTCTCTCTCTCTCTTAATACACACACACACACACACACACACACACACATAGACACACATACACACACATATATTTATGACAGTATCACTGCAAGCTTGAAAAAAATAAAAATAAAAATATTCCCTTTTTCTTAGCAATGAAGATACATGAATGTTCCCTAGACCAGAAAATTTGGATACTTAGCGAAACTCATTTCTACAAGGGTTCAGAATTATCAGAGCTTAATGTTTCCAAAGATCAGTTTGAGAGTATTCTGGAAGGGTTTTGTCAGTGTTCTTCTAACTTTTGCATCTATAAAAGCACTTTGCATTTCATATGAGTCACTGAATACTTGTCAATTGCATGAAACTTATTACAAGTACTAGTCTCTTTTAGCTTATCCTAAAAAGTCCACTTCCCTGGATCCTAAAGAGTATAAATGTTAGTCAAAATGGGATGCTGAAATTACAAACCCCCAGATTTGTTTATTGGTGATAACCATATGCAAGAAAAATGACAAAATGCTTAGATTCAGGAGGCTGAGAGAAATCGATTTGGGCTTGAGAAATACTGACAGTTAGTAAGATAATTTTATGAGTCTGTAAAAGTATTTAGAGTTTCCTTGATTAAAGACAGCAGACATATAACATAATACTATAAACACATATGTTAAAATCCTTAAACCATTTATTTTTTTATTATTCATGTTTTTCAAAAAAACTGTACCAAACTTATGAATCTATTGCTAGAAGAAAAAATTTTTTCTAATCTGCTCTTATAATAGGAGCCTAATGGTGAACAAAATTTTGAAATAATCATATTTAAATTAAAAAAGGAAACATAAAATTGTTGTACATGCTTATAAAACATTAAGGTGTCTCAGTTTAAATTAGATAATACCATTAGGCAACAACTGATGTGTCTGACTACAAGAGAATAATCAAGAATTCCTAAAATCATACAATTGCTAAATTTCAAATGTTCTTTCAGTAAGTGGCGAATTAATGAAGTTGGGCAAGAGTTGCTTTCTTGACTATACTGACTTATAATGAGATGTAGCAGGTGCTTTCTTTTCTTTTAGGATGACTCCCAAACAATACGCAGGGACCATTTGGACCCGGGCACGTAGGCAGATGAGTGGGTGAGCTGGTCACTGCAAGAGATCAAGGATGCAGAGCTGATTAGATGACCAGGGTCACAGTGACCATGTGTAGGGGGCCTCGAGGGCCACAACAAGTGGTACTTGGGAGACCTTGAGGTGTGGGGGAATCTAACAGGGTTCCCTAACTAATAAATCAGTAGTAACACATCAGATTGAATGGGATATAATGAAGAAGGCAAGCAGTCTCGATCAACAAGATGATGGTAACAGGATGAGAACGCTATTCTGGTCTCCCAAAGAGGAATCAAAAGAACTATGCTTGGAATATCACGTTTCACTCAAATGAGAGAAAGAATCCAGAGTTCTGTCAACGATCAAGAATCAAGGACACTGTCTCGTTTGCCCAGGTGTCAAAAATCAGATGGGCTGGACACGTAATGAGATTTGGAGATGACCGCTGGACTAGAGCCATTACCGACTGGATTCCATGGGATGTCAAAAGATCGAGTGGCCGCCCACCTATGAGATGGTCAGACTTCTTTGTCAAGATCCTGAATGATCGGTTTGAGGCTCTTTGTGTTCCTAGAACAAACAGGCACCACTGGGCTACACTAGCACTCGACAGGGACAAATGAAAACTTTACTCACGCCCGCTTGAGCAAATCAATGAGTAATGGGAAGTCAAGTGTTCAAGTGATCAATACAGGCAATACTATCAATTGTTTTAACTAGAGGAAAGGTCTTGCTGCAGAAATTACATATTTTTCCTATGTTTGAAAACAGCACTGATATTTGCTCTTCACGCCTGTGTACAGCCTTGAACACATACCTCGTTTGCTCATGATTTTTGTTTGCCTGTTTCCACTCTAGAGAAGCCTCTTGATCACACACTTTCTCTCCCCTCATATAATTTTAAACAAGTTTCAGTAAAAAGATCTTACTTCACCATTTTTTTTAAAAAGAATAAAAAACTGCATTATTCTTTTGGTTCCAATTTCTCATCTATCACATGCTGTCATTCTGATAATATACAGTTGATAATACTGTTGATGGTTGTTATTGAGTGGTTAGCTTGTTCCAGGAACTTTGCTCAGCATTTGACTTATGATTTAAATTATTTTTATTATCTCCTGACCTCAGTATTCTTATATCTATTTTATTGATGAGGAAACATACATAAAGGTAGTAGGTACATTTCTGTGAGGTTATTTGGCTTTTCAGTTTGGATATATAATTCAAATCCATTAGTATAATTCCCATCTCTTTATATAAACAATTCTAGGGTACTATTCAGGGATAAGGGTTACAGTTCACAATCTCTCAAAATCTTGGGGCATGCCAAAATTTAGGGGGCACCTGGCTTCGTGTGTTCTACATATATTCCGGGGTGTACCTGAAAAGGCTAGGGAATCTTGTCAGCTGGGGAATTTTCATCATCGTAACAACCTGCACTGTTACATCCACTAAAAATGTACCAACCTCATCTTAGGGAGACCCTGGTTGTCTCTTTGCCTCATCTGGGGATCATCTCTGGTCTCCCTTTACAATGCAGCTCTTGTTTTCCCATAAAACATTTCTATGCCCGATCAACATATCGATATCTGTGGGAGTAGGATCAAGGTATTTATGCAAGGAGAAAATTCTGTCTTTTACCTGAGAAAGTAGCCTAGCCTCTCCTTTAATCATTTGTATTATGTGATAAGATATTCTTACAGCTATAGAGAGAGCAAGATGAATGAATATGTATAATTGAAAAGTGGAAGGATTAAGACTAATCCAAAGCACCATACAGATTCAATGTAGTCCTTATAAAATATCAATAACATTTTTAAAGTTCTAGATTTAACAGTTGAAATTCATGTGGAGTAAAAATATTCCCTAGACAGCCACAGCAATTCTAGGAAAAAAGAAAATGAACGGCTTCCCTTTGCCTAATTTCAAACTAAATTATCGAGCTGTAGTAATTAAAACAGTGCGGTACTAGAATAACAGGCTCTCAGAACCACGGAAGAGAATTGAGTGTCCAGGTAAATGGAAAGTAATCTTCAATGAAGGGGCAAAGATATGAAATGGAACAAAGAAAGCCTTTACCAACAAATGGTGCTAGGAAAACTGGTCAGTCACATGCAAAACAATTTAAGCTATGAGTTGGATCCTCATAGCTGCTGGTAATTTCTTATCCTTTTTGCCCTCTAATTACCTTCTCTCTCTTCTTCTTTTTTTATTTTTTTGGACCCAGTTTGAGCACATTTTTCTTCAGAGATGATTTGGCAACTTTGCTGAGACACTCAAGGCATCAACATTGCTTTTTTCTTTCCCACTTGATTCTGGGTCTTTACCTTCAGCTTCTTCCTTTTTGTTTATTTTTTAGAAGCACCACCTGGGAGAATGAAGTTGTGCTTCAGAACTCACTCCTCTCACACGAGTTTGGCCACTGGGATTCTACAATTATTCTTTCTGTATCATCCATCTCTCTTGCTCCTTCGGTTTTTATCTGTGTGTGTCAATAAGCACTGCCCTTCAGTTTTTTCAGTCATTCCTATAACTATGTAATCTGATTGTTTTTGCTCCACCACTTACCTTTAAAATACACAGTATTTCTGTTTTAAGGTGTTCAAGAAGATAGCGGACTATATAGCCTTACATGTCATAGCAAATCTAAACTAGATATTACTATGATACATACTTAAAGAGTAGTATATTAGACATTTTCTTTTTCAAAAAAAAAAAGGCAGGTGAGGCCCGGGAGATAATCCAAAGGGGTGGAACATATGCCTCACATATTGAGTCCTTAAATTTGATCCGAGTCTGAGTTTCACCAGGTTTGGCCCCTGGGCGTGCACCTGCTTCAGACAGCTGAGAAGGCTGTTATGAAAAGAAAAAATGAGGTAATAATACTGTTACCTCATGTGTCTTATTTATGTATGTGGACTTGTGGGAAACACGAGTCAATTGCACCCTGCTTAAGTGTCCAGAGAGCTAGCAGTCTCGTCATTAAAATGAAAGAGGTCCAACAAAGCAGATATGCTGTGAAGTGAAAGTTTTTATTATTGTCCCTGCTTCACAGAAGTCTCCCAATTGTTAGATTATGAAAAACTTAATCAAACCAGGAATATTTGGAAAATGCAGAAACAAAAGTACAATTTTCAGAGCTAAAAGGAATCCTGGACTCCTAGACACATTTCCAACCTCCCATTTCCCGTGTCTACAGATGAGAGAAACAATGAGGCTTAAGGAATGTGGAGTGATTTAATGCCGCAGCATTAGGGAACGGCAGGCACAGCTGGGGCTAAGGTCTGTGTTCCCGGAATGCACATTTTTATAGATTAGCATACTTATGCACAGTAGGTACTCAATAAATGTTTGTGATGCAGATAGAAAAAGCAATCGCTGTGTACTGATCAAACATTCAATTTATGCTAGAGCTGAAGGAGGTAAAGTAGGAACTGTCAGGGAAGTGGAACAAATGGTTGCTTCTACTAAGGAAATAATGTATGTTGCACTGAAGTACTCCATGGTTACTGTTGAATAAATAAAATTTCCCCAAATGCAGCAATGAAAGGGCAAGTATTAAGTTATAGGGAGTAGATTAGAAATGCCTAAGAATGTGGGGAATAGTTAATAATATGGTATAAAATTGTTTGAGAAGATTTCTTGATCTATTTCATTCTTCACCTGACTCTTAAATGATGAAAACATTTACATAGCAGCATGCATATTCCAGTCAACGAGAGAGATAGTGTACAGGGATTAAGGGACTTGCACATAGGTAATCTGAGTTTGAACCCTAGCACCACATATGGTCCCTCGAGCACCACCAGGAGTGGTCCCTGAGGGCAGAGGCAGGAATAAGTCCTGAGCATTGCTGGGTGTGGTCCCCCAAATCACACCCTGCCCTATCAAAAAAAAACCAGACACCCTATATCTTCATATCAACTGGCTTTGAATAGAACTATAAAAAAAACTCATTATTACACAAACTATGGCTAAGAAGAAAATTAAAATTAGTAAACCATCTCCCAGAGTTCACTGTTCATATTCTGGAGAATGTTTCTCAAAGTGTATCTTTAATTTCATGTATCTATCAATGAATTTAAAATCTGTAATTTGTAGTACATACAAATACTTGCATTTCACACAAGAACCCTGGTGAATTAGCTAAATTCCCCATGTTTCTATTTCACTTTAAACCGAGTTCACTTTTAAGCTAAATTCAAGTTCACAATATAACTGAGAAAAAAAAAAGATACGGGAACTTCCAATATCCTCCTGCAGCCATCCAGATACAGCCTCCTTCTCTATTATTAATATTACTCACCAGAATTGTACATTTGCTGCTTAAGAATAATCCTACATCATAATCATCCACAGTCCATCATTTGTGTTAGGCTTCATTTTTGGTGGTGTGTGTTCACTGGCTGCAATCCAGTTTAAAAACCATTCCTACTGCCCTAAAGGTTTGGTTCTCTGCTTGCTCATCCCATTGTTCTCTCTTCTCTCTTCCCTGCAAATTGTAGTCTTACTGTATCCATGGTTTTTCCTTTTCTAGAATACCACATAGAACCATTTAGTTTGTGGCCCTCAATCCTTTGCTTTTTTCACTATTTAATATGCCTTTAGGTTCCTCCATATCTTTTTTTGTGGCTCGATAGCTTATTTCTGTTATATCTGAATATATTCTGAATAATCTTCAGTACTTGGGGCATACAGAGGGTTTTTTGTTTTGTTAGGTTAGGGACATTGAGGGCTAGAGCGATAGCACAGCGGGTAGGGCATTTGCCTTGCACGAGGTTAACCCGGGTTCGATTCATTGCCCGCCTCGGAGAGCCTGGCAAGCTACTGAAAGTATCCCGCCCACACAGCAGAGTCTGTCAAGCTCCCCATGGCGTATTCGATATGCCAAAAACAGTAACAACAAGTCTCACTTTGAGTTCCTGGAGTGAGCAGACGCCATTGGGGTACATTAGCATGCGACAGAATCGAATAGAGTCATTACTAGTGTCCACTCAGGAAATCGATGAACAGTGGGACAACTGTGCTACAGTGCTACTGAATAATATTCCATTATCTGCATGTACCACTGTTTACTCATAACTATATCTCATAAACAATCAATCAAGTCAACTTTCATAGCTTGAATTCATTCTTCTAAAGGCTTACGTGGTACTCTCGTTATGAATATAGTATGATTTTCAGTTATTTTTGATTAGCAGTCAATCCCCCTCCTCATCAGAGCATTGGTACAATTAATATTTTTGTGTATTTTCATTAAGTTCAGGCACTTTTAGTCCTATGAGATAGATTCCTAGGAATGGACTAGCTGAATTGGCAAGTGTACACACTTTTAATCGAAAAATGAAATATTTAAGAAGGCTGTCCTGGGGCCGGAGAGATAACATAGGGGATAAAGTGCTTGCCTTGCGTGTGCCCAACACCAGTTCAAATCTGGCACTGTAAACAGTACCTCTAGCACCAGAAGGAGTGAGCACTAAGCAAAGAGTCAGAAATAGCCCCCAAGCATTATTTGTAGCCCAAACTACACCACTTTCAACCTCAACATCTGCTAAAAAATGCTGCCAGCTTATCAGCTCTATCAAGGCAACACATTTCCTTCATGCCTGACAGCAATAATAATTATTTGCTTTAAAATTATCACCTTGGTGAGATGAATATAAAGGGACATCTTTCACTGCATTTCTTGAGTTACTAGTTAATTTGAACAACTTTTCATGATTGTAGAGTTTTTCATTTAAAGTTTCTCCCCCAGAAAAGGCTCATTGTATTCTGTCACCATTTTATAACTGGGTTGTTGGTGGATTTATTGAAAATTGTGAGAGATTTTTTTGCTTAGCATAGGTATCAACCCTTTTTATTCTACCAGAAATATTTTTCCAAACCCAGATTTGTCCATCAATAAAATCCTTTTTAGCTACATATTCTTAATTTCCCATTAGGAAATATTTTATTTACCTCAATTTTAACTGCAGCTGGAAATTTAGCTACCCTGGAGTTGTGGAGATGTCATTAACACAAAGAAGTTTATAGGACAAATATGAGATAATGACAGACATACTAAAACTACTCTTTTCAGAAAATCTTCACCAATAGAGTTAATAATCTTGCTAAATAAGGAAACCATTTGAAAAACAATACATAATGTCCTATGCAGATTTTAAATATTTTCATAGAAAATTTTACATTTTTATAGAAAGTTAAATATGGAGGATTATATTGAGTATTTAGATAAACTCTCATTTGTTTCACAGGCAATGAAATTCTGATAGATGGAAATATGGAGTTTCTCGTCCTTTACTTCCTTAGTTAAGGTGATTCCTAGATACTTGATTTTCTGGGGTACAATTGTGAATGGGATTGTTTTCTTCATGTCTCTTTCTTCTCTTTCACTATTTGCATATAGGAAAGCCATGGACTT
>JAOXYA010000005.1:6935346-6951225 GCA_028565675.1 Sorex palustris | reverse complement strand
TCTAAGAAAAACTCTTACACTTTTAAACTCTATAGATCATGTAAGTATTATATAACTATAATTCTTTCCATATCCATAAAAATAATGTGCTTTTTTAAAAATAGAAAGTGTATAAATATTTATACATATATATTATGTGTAATATGTATATGGGTCATTTCTTTCAAAGGATAGCAGTGATTGTTATACCCATAGTTTAGCTGTAACATAAAAATATTACTTCCTTTTTAATTACTTTGATCATGATGTCACATACTGCATTGGGTGTTTCCTCATGAAGGAAAGCCAAGAAATAGACTAAGAGACATGTAGTTTTTAAGAGTATTCTTTGAATGTAATCTTTCGCTTATGTCAGCATGACAAGGCTGACAGTCTGATTCCTGTTTCTCAATAGGTTCTATTCACTCCGCTTGACAAGCACACAAAACCTTCAGCAGAGATGCCTTTCAAAAAGTGTAGTGGCTTGTATTTATGGAAGTTTTATTGTCCTCTCCTAAATACAGATAGTACTAGAGGAGACACTGGAGAAGATAACCCAAGTTTGGGGCAGATAAACATCATCACTCTTGGTCTCTCTCTCCACCAAAGTCCGAATGGGGTTCTCACAGTTTTGCAAACTACCTAAAGAAGAGACGAATCCTGTCAACTGACTCTCTGCTTCATACATTTCCTGTAGAAAGGAAGTCATTGTTTGGTTTTAAAGAAAACATCCTGGGTTAGATTAAGCAAAAGTCCCATTTTCTGTCAACAGAAGACAAAGCAGAGAGGTTGTAAGGTCAATAAATATTGGAAAGCAAAAGACTAGCCTGTGTACCGGTACCTGGATGCACAACTATTGAGGGTAGTAGGGAACAAAATGTTGGCGGGCTTGGGTTTATTCTCTCATGCTGCTCCCAATTCTTGCATTGTGAGGAGGCATGAGATGTGAAGAGATTACTCAACATGTACAAAATATTAATGCTTTGAAAAGGAAGTTCAGAGTCCATAAGAGGCATCCCTCTCGTTCCAATTAACGCACAATGAAGCTTGAGTCATATCTGTGCCTTCTACATATGGCCACTTGGTCCCACAAAATTCTCTTTCAGGCTTTCTTCAGGATTCAAGACAGGATACCCCAAATCCACTGTGGAACCTGTTGTTTTCTAAGTTTCCAGTTTTTTTGGTATCTTAAAGCACTAGTCTCCTCATACAACAATACAATTTCAAGCAATACTTTTCCCACTTTATTGCCTTTGGAGACATGGAAAATTCAATGGAATTGACCAAAAACTAGATAAATAGATAGTGTGAGCTATTGTTGTCTTTTGAACTGCCTTATTAATTCTTAAAAAGGGGTAATAATATTACTTTTTGTTTTCCCAGGTCTTTTCCATTAGGAATCACAACAAAATTAATTGTGTGATGTATAAAGTCAAATGATTCATCATGTGTGGTTATTTTCAATTCCCCCTTATAACAAAGCATTTGGTGATTCCTGAAATTGATCATGAAGTTAAATAACATTCCAAACACAGAGAAGCAATGCTGAGGCCTTTCCAATAAACATTAAAAAAAAGAATACCTATTACATCATCACTCTCACTTTACAACAGGGATAATCGTTATATTTAGTAATACAATTTGCCTTGGGCAATCTGCAATTTTCATCAGCACACATAAAAAGGTGTGCATGACTATGATTTATATGCATGTGAAAAAGATATCATCAACTCATCTATCACGGACCGTGTTATTGCTATATGCCAAACACTATGCCAGGTACAGGAACACAAAGAACGCCTATGAGAAACATTCTCACAAAGTGGCCTGTTCTTCTAACACATGAATATGCACAGTCACTGTGCCCTTAAGCAGGTGAGTCTTTGGGTGTGCAGTGCTAAGGAAAGTTTCCATCACACATGACAACTTCTAAATGTCTGATTTGAAAGGTTCAATGGTATTTTACCCTGCAGTGTTAAAAATATTATTCTCTCCCAGTTGAAGCTAGCTATCTTTACGAATATTTCTATAAAGTAGATTTGGTTAACATACTGGACCTGAAATGCATCCGGCTCTGATTTTGTGCAAGCCAGAAGACCATTCTATGGCCCACCACCAAGTCAATCATGGAGTCAGAACTAAAGAAACACAGGAGTGACAGACTATCCCCTCCCATTCCAGGAGGGCTCTGGACAGAAGCTAAACACTCAGCATTGGTCATGAATATAACATGCTCTCACTATATTTTGTATTTCTTCTGGAGTTGATCTGAGCATTCAGAAAGTTCATTGTGCTTCTGAAAAAAAAAAGCTAAACAGTGGATTTCAAAAGACTTAGAGCAGATCTTGTAACCAGGATGAGTGGAACACCGTGCTAGAAGGTGGCTGTGTGTTTAGCAAAGTGCAGTCATTAAGACAATGGACTGTGGAACTTCTGTTGCTTGGATTTGGATTAAGATTCAAGCCTTTACCACGTGATTTTAAGCAAGTTCCTTCACCTCCTAGAGCCCTGGGCTCTTCAGTTATAAATAGAAGCCCAGCAATCCGTCCTCTTTGGGTTGTTTCAACTATTAAAGGGATTAAATATTTGAAATAACTTTAAATAACACCTGCAGATAATAGACACTCGGTTGGCAGTTGTTGAGTGAATCAGCTGTCACCTAGAAGACAGCTTTCTTAAAGATGGGAACAAAGATCTTTGCTATGACAGTTTGTGGGATGAAATCTAGAAGTTCATTTTCATGGCTATCGGCACATTTTAACGTACAGCCCAGCCTTACTCAGAAACTGTGCGTGTGGCATCTTCCTTCCAAAGCTTACCTGGTTGAAAGCGACCAGTGGCAGCCCCACGGAGGGCTTTAATGTTTGCAAATGTCCCATCTGCCCTGAAGAATCCATCCTGGCTTTCCAAGCCTTCCTGGAATTCCATACTCCAGCACTGTGGCCAGGCCCTGCACGGACCCCCTCTGATTGCTGTTTTGGTTTATTCCACAGCTATTATGTGGCTCCTGTCACTCTGGCTGTTTGGGGTTTTGTTGTCTGTATTCAAAGAAGGCTTGTGGTTGCTTCTCTCCCCCCAAGCCTCTGTGTTTGGAGTTGAGCGGTTTGCCCCTCTGCCTCTCATCATTGCTTTTGGCTCAGTCCCTTGACAGGAAATGAGAGATTTATTTTATCTGGCTTGAACTACATTGTTCCTTCCTGACTACTGGTGTTACTTCACTCTAAATAACATGACTTTGTGCTCACAGCCGGCCCAAGGTCAAAGCCTGAGGGTAATAGACACATTTAAGAGCCAAGGAGGGGAATATAACCATCGGGGAGGAGTGGGCAAGGAGGGATTTTTTTTAAATGGCTATTCAAAAGTCACACATGCTGCAGGTATGAAATTTCTGGCATGCTCTAAATGGAATCTGAGCTCAAAGGAGAACTCCACCCCCAGACCGACCCCCCCCCCCACACACACACACAGACTTCCAGATGTTATCAATTTAAAATGACACTATGAAGTCATGGAGGCTCGAAATTCAAATTTCGTTTTAAAAGAAAGCGCAAGTTGTCTGGAAGAAGGGCTTCCAACACCCACTAATCCCCATGATATCATCATGGTGGTGTGTTTTTAATCACTTAAATTGGAATAATTACTGGAATTCAAATAGTCTCTGACTTAACACACACGCGAAATTAAAGAATTATGATGGAGCACATGAAAGTCAAATTAATTAACAAAAAAAGGTAAATTTAAAATGCCACCTAAACTTGATACATACAATAATAACTATGTTCAAAATTTTTGTTTGGGCTTAAGTATAAACCCTATCTGAACTACATTTCCTAGCCTATTTATATGTTCCCGTTCTTTCCTTTATTCCCTTTGGAAGTATTGATAAAATTTCTTGGTTTCTCCAACTGCCTTAAACATTTCTAAGGGTCAATAGGAGGACCACTAGAGAGAGGGTAAAAGAAAACACATCTGGACTAGACAGATGTTACAGGAGGTAAGATGCTTGTTTGTATGCAAAAGACCCTTATTCAATCCCAGGCACTGCATATTGGTGCCCCAAGCAAGACCAGGGGTAACTCTTGAGGAAGGAACCAGGAAATGTCCCTGAGCAGGAGGGTACCTGCCCCAACCCAGCCTGGCCCTCAGGAAAAAAAAATGAAATAAAAAGAAAAGGCCCCTGCTTGGCCAAATCTCTCCGGGATCAAAGTTTTAAATTGAGGAAAAGGTGGGGGGGGGGCAGAATAATATAGATAATATATTTTCCTGTTCTCTTAACAGACTGCCTTACTACTTAATAATATGTGTGCTTCAAGACAATGTAATTTAATGGAAACAGAATTAAATTGAAGCAAAATGGATTAACTGGCGTGTAAGGCCAGATTTTGTAGGCAGAAAATTATTTCACAGGGGTGTTCATTCTTGGGGAGTATGATGAAATCCCCTCTGCTAATGATCTTTCAACACCCCTGCTGTGCTGTGGGCTATGGGCACAGATCTCACTCAAGTCGGGGGGAGGGTACCCTCACAAAGCGCAGAGATGCTTACAAATTCCATATATTTATGACTATTAGTATCAGCCCCTAAGAAACCTCCCCATCCCTATAGAATAATGTGCACATCATCCTATAAGGGTCATCGAGGGCCCGGGGCTTATCTGCAAATCCCGAAGAGATTTGTTTCTTTATGCAAATACTTCTCCTTGGAACGCTAAAAGAGAAATTATTTCTCAGCATTTCTTAACTTACACAGTGTTGTAGGTCAACAAGAAAGAAAGAGGAGGCAGGGATAAGGATTCCTGAGAATTATCCTTCCCTTGATAATTCCTCTCAAGGTAGAATTACCTGTGGAATGAGATGCCAAATATTGAAATCTGGTGGAAACATTTGCAGAATCACAATAAGGCATCACTTGTACTGGTCTCAAAAGTTTCTGCAGAGTCTTACACATACTGTTTTGAATGTTTTCTGACTATTAAACTCTTACACAGTTTCCTAAAGTGGAAGAAGAAGAACAGGATTTCTTCCTCATGATGGCCTGCCTCATAAATTGGCCAGGAAGACTTCACTACATATCTAAGCTAGCCCCTAAATAAAGTCTTTCTGTTATATTTATGTCTAGACCTAATAGCCTGCAAACATGTTAGTTCACACCAGTAAGATTCACCCACACCACAAAAAAAAAAAACAAACAGAAACGACTAGTGTTGGTGTGGATGTGGGTGAAAAGGAATCCTCATTGATTGCTGGTAGAATTGTAGATGGGTTAAAACTTTCTGAATACAATATAGACACTCTACAAAAAAAACTAGGAATTGAGCTTCCAGACGATCCAGCAGTTCTACATCTTGGTATGTATCCCTACGGTCCAAAAACTCTCTTCAGAAAAGACATTTTCACTCCTATGTTAACGGCAGCACTATGTCCAATAGCCAAGCAACCCAAATGTCCAATAATAAGTGACTAGGTTAAGACATTATGGTAATACTCAGCTACGAGAAAAGATGAAATTATGCAATTCACTGACTGAATGGATAGATATGGAAGGTATTCTGCTTAGTGAAGCTAGGCAGGAGAGGGACAGAGAAAGAATCATCTTCCTCGTATATGGGATATAAAGAAGCATAGCAAGGCAAATAACACATGGCCAAGGTCAACAGAAACTCAGAACTGGTCTTTAGTAGGAAGCGTACAACAGCAGGGGCAGTGGGTGGGAGAGGGGACACTGGGACCATGATGCATGGAATTAGGCACTCGGGTAAGGGTGACATACTGAAATCTTTTATGAAGAAAACCCTACCATAAACAATATTGTAAATCAATGTATCACTGTCATCCTGTTGTTCATCGATTGCCTCGAGCAGGCCACGGTAATGTCTCCTTCATCCTAGCCCTGAGATTTTAGAAAGTACCACATTCAAGGCTCTTTCAGAGAATGACACTTATCATTGTTACTGGTTTTTGGCATATTGAATACGCCACGGAGTGTCTGCGAGACTCTGCCGTGTGGGCAGGTTACTTTTGGTAGCCTGCCAGGTTCTCCAGAGTAAGAACTAGATAGTAAGATGATAATAAGATAGATAATAAGATGTTGCGTGGCCGCAAATGTGGTCGCGTGCTTTCAGGAACAAGGCCCTACAGTCTCTGGGTCTTGGCTTCTGATGTAAATCATGGTGCCTAAAATAAAATTAAATTAAAGAAATGGGTAGAGTGTCAGAAAAAAATATCTCTTTCTTCAAGTAAAACAATTATAATCAAAATAAAAAAATAATTTTAAAGAAATGGGTAGAGGGCCAGAAAGACAGTAGAGTGGGTAAGTCACTTGCCTTGCATGCAATTGACCTGGATACGATCCCAGGCATCCCGTAGGATTCCCCAAGCACACCAGGAGTGATTCCTGAGTGCAGAACCAGGAGCAACCCCTTGAGCACTGTCAGGTGTGGTCCAACACTCCCCCCAACCCCAAAATTATACAAATTATGTAAATATGGGCTGGAGCGATAGCACAGCTGGTAAGGCCTTTGCCTTGACCATGGCCCAGCCGAGCTGGGTTCAATTCTTCCGTCTCTCTCGGAGCACCTGGCAAGCTACTGAGAGTATCTCACCAGCACAGCAAAGCCTGGCAAGCTCCCCATGATGTATTTGATATGCCAAACACAGTAACAAGTCTCACAATGGAGACGTTACTGTGCCTGCTCGAGCAAATCGATGAACAACGGGAGGACAGTGCTACAGTGCTATGTAAATTATATCTGAATGAAGCTGCCAAACAAAGCACTCTTGCACTTCATGGAAAGAGACACGCAGCAGATTTCTGATGGAGAAGAGAAAGTACCAAGTTCAACGAATAGATGGAACAGGAAAGAGCTTTGGGCTCCTTCTGTCCCTTTGCATAATCAGGGTATGTCATGCGCTCTCTGTAGGCATGCTCTAGCCACACAGTGCTGACAAGACACCACCTTCAAGAATGCCTTGAGACCAATCTTGTTGAAAGAGTCACGACCACAAACCCATCACTTATTCTCCCAAGACTAAATCACTTGTTTGACATTTTCCACGGCAACGTTGAATATTACGTAGATGACCACAAATGGACACCCGTAACAGTCAGAAAGGATGTTCCTGTTTGAGCCTCACCTAGAGGGGAGACTTTCCTGCTTCTACCAGATTCAGGTTTTCCTTCTCCCATGTGAAGCTGCCTGGTTTGCAGTCTGTCTCTGTGCCTTTTACTCCTGCAGCCAATCCTGTGTGACAGAAAGCCACTGTACGATAACACTGTTTTGTCCTTTCTGCATAACCTCAGGTAGTTTAGGTTTATTGGGTTGCTCCCATCACAGTGCTCCCATTCCTCTGTGTTTATGTGTAACTTCTTTGTGTTCCATTGACTTGTAAATATTGTTTTACTCTTCTCCCTAAGTCCTTTGCATAGTTTATTCAGAGCAATGGCCTTTTTGTATGGACACAAGAAGACGGTATATGCTATGCTTTTGTAACATGTCTCTCAGTGATATTTTCCTCCTGGACATCTGTTCTGCCACCTAAGCCTCAGCTGCCCTTATTTCCTAGCGCTCCCCAAAACAGAGTCCTGACGAGAGACTGCATGGAACCAGGGCAAGCGGTAAGCTATGTGCCACCCTGGCCTCGAGATGAGCCTGGCCAAAGTGCCTAATGCTTAACTTTAATTAAGGGCTTGGTCATGGACAAATGCTGTCATGATCCGAAAAGGAATAACTAGATTCAGACCCTGCTAGGGTTAGGAAAGATTAAGCTGGCCTGAGCTCTATAGTCTGAGTCTGTGGTAAGATGTTCCCAGGAGAGCTGCCCTACAAGCCTCAATGTTATCTCTTACTGTGTCCATAGAAAAATAACTAGTATTAAAAAGATGTTGATAGAATTATTGGACTGAGGAAAGGAGAAAAAAAACCTTTGGAGGTATTTTGCCCTTGGGCAGTCAGGAAGGGCTTTGGAATACCTCTTAGGTGGTGTTTCCTTTGAACCTGGTGGGCCCTCAGGTAGGGCTTTCTTATGTTGATTTGGCTACCAGACTGGGTGCAGTGTCAGCCGAGTGTGCAGGGAAGTTGGAGTGACAAGAGAGCTGGAGAGAGGGAGAGACCTGGAGAGAGTGAGAAAGAGCAGGGCAGCAAGATGGAGTGTGGAGAGACTAGCAAGGGGAACAGAGGGAGGAGAATGTAGAAGAAGAATAAAGGAGAGGGCACATGGAGAGAGAGCCCAGGCTGCAAGATGGAGCACGGAGAGATGAGCAGCAGAGACAGGAGGAGACGGGAATGAAGGGTAGTGTGAGACTAGAATGGGAGGCTCACAGAGACTGGGGCAGGTGCGTGGGGAGAATGGAATAAACGGCAACTGATCAATCAACCGGCTTGGCCCTCGTTTCCTCTCGTCTGCCCCATGGCTCCAGCCTTCTGTGCTGGGGGAGTGGCCCAAGTCCCCCCAAACCCAGGTTTGAGGTGAGAGAGCCGCTGGGGTTCCCCCTGAGCCACCGCTAGAGACTTATACACCTGACAAATGAATGTGCACAGAGCCAGGACCCTGCTAGCTCTTTGCCCAGACTCAGCCACAGGCCAGAAGCTCAGCCCTGCCTCTTCCTCCCCAGGGGTCCCTGCGCTTGCCAGGAGCCTCAGCTGGAAGGACCCCCACACTGGACAGAGACCAGACGGGGTGTCCCTGTCCCACCCTCCCCTGCGTCCCATTCACCAGGCACCGAGACTGGTTGTTACCCCTGTCGCAGCACTTCTGGTGTCCAGACAAGAACCATTCCCGTCCCCTGTCACCCACAGTTGAGACAGCCACCTCATGGTCATGGCCTTGTCACAGGGCCTGCGTCACCTGTTGTTTCACACCCACAAGGTTTGTGGCCGCCTCCAGAAGACCATGTCACACTGGTGTCTGCTAGGACTCGCCGCACCCTACTTGCTTGCTCTCAAGTCCCGCCTGCACCCCCCACCCCTCACCCCCACCCCTGCCCTCATGGTCTGGGTCCCCCAGGCTCTGCCTCTTCATGGTTTGGGGATGTCTTGTCCACGGCGTTTGCATCTGCTCACAGGAAGTTAAGTCCCCTTCTGTCCCCTCAGAGGTCGGTCCTTCTGGCTGGGTCGTGTCCTTGCATGACACTTCCCGCGTGCATCTGACCAACGGGCCCCAGTGGGAAGGAGGAGGACACCATCAACCCCATGCCCTCTCGTCAGGTTTTGTTCATGTAGCCTTGGCTTGATTTCACGGTCAGTTGAAACTCAGAGCGAAAATAGTGTCATTTCCACTCATATCCACAGACAATGGGGAGTGTGTTTAAGGCATGCATATTGCTTTCTTCTCTTGTAGAGATTTTGTATTTAAAACCAGAGAGCTAGCACAGGAGGGAAGGCACTTGTTTTGCTTGAGGCTGCAGTAACAGCACCTTTGATTCAAGTCCCTGGAACCACAAATGGTCCCTGAGCACCTCCAGGAGTCACTTAAGAGCCACTAATAGTTCTTAAGCACCACAGGGTGTTGTTCAAGCCCCGCAACAGATTATATATTAAATATGCATAAATGCAACCTACATGTAAGTTATGAAACACAATTTTTAAAAAATGCTCTCCTGTGCTAAAAGGAGGTACAGTAATGTACACGATACCCTCTCAGGGACAGGATTGCAAACTACAGTGCCTGAAAGGAAAAGAGAAAATAGTGTCTGCCATAGAGGCAGACTTAGGGGGAGGAGGGAAACTGAGGACACTGGCAGAGGGGCATGGACACTGGTAAGGAATAGGTGCTGGAACTCCATGTGCCTGAAACCCAGTCATAAGTAAAACTTTGAAACTCACTGTGATTTGATGATTTTTTTTTCTTTTTTGGGTCACACCAAGTGATGCTCAGGGGTTACTCCTGGCTCATGCATTCAGGAATCACTCCTGGAGGTGCTCAGGGAACCATATGGGATGCAGGGAATCGAACCCGGGTTGTCTGCGTGCAAGGCAAACGCCCTCCCCGCTGTGCTATCGCTCCAGCCCCAATTTGATGACCTTTTAAAATGCTCTTTCTATGTAAGAACTGATCCGCTCTGCCTCTTCTCATCCATCTCCCTGTTTCTCTCGAAAGGCAATCAGTACCTTGTACCTGAAGCACTGCCTTTTTAAAAATTTTTGCAAATACTTAGGTTATCTGAACTTGATTGCCATGAGGGTTTGGGAAGGGTTCCAGATAAGTCAAATCAAGCTGAATTCCAAGCTCAGCGGTGCTGAGGTCTGTCCATTGTGCTGGACACATACCTCTCCCACAGCTCAGTCTGTCCGTCCACTCCTGTACAGTGGATCCTCAGTTCTTCCACAACTCTCTCGGGGCCAGGGAAATAGCCCAAATGCTGAAGCACATGCCTAGATTGTATTAGACACGGAGTTTCATCCTCAGCACTGCATGTGACCCTCACTCCAGCACTGCCTGGTCCCCTGAGCACTCCTGAGAGTGATCCCCCAGCAAAGAGACAGTAGTTGCCCCTGAGTACCACCAGTGTGACTCACAAGCAAAAAATAGCACTGTAGCACTGCACTGTCCTCCCGTTGCTCATTGATTTGCTCAAGCAGTCACCAGTAATGTCTCCATTGTGAGACTTGTTGTTACTGTTTTTTGGCATATCAAGTACGCCACAGGAAGCTTGCCAGGCCTTGACGTGTGGCAAGATACTCTCGGTAGCTTGCCAGGCTCTCCGAGAGGGGTGGAGGAATCGAAACCGGGTCAGCTACATGCAAGGCTAACGCCCTACCCGCTGTGCTATTGCTCCTATCACTATCACTATCACTATCACTCTAACCCCTTTGTTCATTGATTCGCTCGAGCAGGCCCAGTAACGTCTCCCTTCATCCCTGTCACGTGCTAGTGTAGCCCGATGACATATTGGGGGGCTCCTTCAGAATCAGGGGAATGAGGACCTTTCATTGTTACTGTTTTTGACATATCGAGTACGCCATGGTTAACTTGTCAGGCTCTGCCGTGCGGGCAGGAAATTCTCGGTAGCTTGCTGGGCTCTCCGAGAGGGATGGAAACTTTTGGGGGAGCCTCTAATCACCTTTACGGGTGTTCCTAGTCAGGCATGTAGGCGGGTATGATACTCTCAGTAGCCTGTTGGGTTCTCTGAGAGTGAGAACAAGAGAATACGAGGTCGCACTTCCAGGAGCTTGGTTTTAGAGTCTCTGGATCCTGGCCGTTGATGGGGTTACACGGCAGTTGGTGGGTGTAACTGTCTAGCTACTGGAAGGTGGGGGAGCTGGGTGGAGGAGCCCCAGTCCCGAACCAATCAGGCTTGGAGATCTCAGCCCTGGGTTCCTCTGCCGGTTCCTCGTCCAAGCGTGTGGAGAGTGGTCTCAGCATGGCTTTGGCTGGCTATTGCTATTATTAACGCTATTGCTCCAGCCCAAACAAAAAATAAAATAAAATTATGAAAATTCTCAACCCAAAGAGTTTTCATTTCTGTGGGTTATGTTCATCAATATTCATTACATTAGAAATTGAAACTGAGAGCGATAGCACAGAGGCTAGAAGTGCTTGCCTTGCATGTAGCCAACCTAGGTTCCACCCTTGGCTTCCTGTATGGTTCCCCGAGCACCACCAGGATTAACTCCTGAGTGTAGAGCCAGGAGAAAGTCCAGAGCACCACCAGGTGTTGCCCCTAAACCAAAAGAAAAAGATTGAAACTGAAAACTTGTAAGTCAAGTAAAAATGTTACATGTAAAAACATTCCATGTCAACAATATAGGTAAAAGAGATACATTGTTTATTTTGCAGTTTAGGGGACAAGTGGCATTGCTTTACATTTTGCAGATCTCTTTTCTATCTGGGTTGAAGACAGTCTTACATGTACATAACGGGAGAAAGGGGAATAATTTTATTATCCTTTCTGATGACTGTGTAAAAGCACACAACCTCTGGAAACCCCCACACCATATGCCTGACAGGAAAGTGAAAATAACTATACAAATATTTCACCCCGTGGAACCCCTAAGAGACTGTGGAGCCCCCTGTAGGAGCCTGACCCACACTTCGTGAGTTGCACAGGAGTGAGACAAGCAGGGAAACTGCCCACATGGCCACTGACTGGCAAAAGAATAAATGAAAGAATCAGAGTCACTCAGGACAGCCAAAGGAGTCTGTCTGCATCTGCCCACCTGTGGGCTCCATCAGGGTTCTGGCACTGCGGCCTGAGTAGCAGTGAGGGTAGAGAGGGGCTTGGTGAGGCCATGTGCAAGAGATGTACAAATGAATGAACATGCCAGAAAATTCAGGATGGAGGTGTGAAGTCCATGTCACCTAATGCTCTGGTGATTAGCACTGTAGCACTGTCCTCCCGTTGTTCATCGACTTGCTCGAGCAGGCACCAGTAACATCTCCATTGTGAGACTTGTTGTTACTGGTTTTGGCATATCAAATATGCCACGAGGAGCTTGACAGGCTCTGCTGTATGGGCGGGATACTCTCGGTATCCGAGGGGGCAGAGGAATCGAACCCTAGTTGGCCGCGTGCAAGGCAAACGCCCTACCTGCTGTGCTATTGCTCCAGTCCAACTACCAGCACTGTAGTCTGGCAACTTGAATCATCCTAAACTCTAAAGCGAATTCACATCACTTGCTAAAGACTTTTCATAAAGCACCTGATTTCAGACAGAGGATTAAATACAGACTTCAACTTCTGACTTCAAAGCTACTTGACATATTTTACATAAAGTGTAAAATATATCATGTATCTATTTTACATATATTGTTGACATGTCAATGTTTTTATATGTAATATTTTTATTTGACTTAAAAGTTTTCTTTTTTTTTTCTTTTTTGGGTCACACCCGGCGATGCTCAGGGGTTACTCCTGGCTCTGCACTCAGGAATTACTCCTGGCAGTGCTCGGGGGACCATATGGGATGCTGGGAATCGAACCTGGGTTGGCCATGTTGGCTACGTGCAAGGCAAACGCCCTACTCGCTGTGCTATCGCTCCAACCCCGACTTAAAAGTTTTCCATTTTAATTTTTTTCTTTTGCTTTGGGGGCCATCCCTGGCGGTGATCTGGACTTACTTCAAGCCTGTGTTCTCCCTTGAACACATATGTCGCTTGCTTGTATCTGTGTTTCTTTGCTTGCCTATTTCTACTCCGAGAAGCCTGTGTTTTCTCTTAAACATCTACTTCTCTTTTTCTCTCCCTTCACATCTTTCTAAATAGGTTTCCATAAAAACTGTCTTGCTTTTTTTACACATACACAACCAACTTCCTGTTTTAAAATAATATTTATGTCACTACAAAATTCTTTGCAAACAGTGGGACTTGCTATACACAAGCTCACCGAAAAGCCAGTAAAATGTTAAGAATCCTTCCTTTGGAAAGTTTGAGAGGACAGAGCTAGTATTAGTATTAGTTTAAAACTGAGTCTCTTGTGGAAATCGAAACATCTCAAAGTAAAAATCTTCTGTACACATAATCCCTAGTTAAAAAGGAGAAGGAGCAATAGCTTTGAGAGGCTAAACTAGCCACTAAAGTTACATTAATCAAAATCCTATACATTGTAGGAAAGCCAAATCAGTATTCCAGTGAATGGAATTGCTTCTCAAAGTGCTCTGCATGCACACACACACATACACACACAGACACAGACACACACACACACACACACACACACGTGCATACTTAAGTGTACTCTGTTTTTCATTAGTTTGGGGGCTTGCACTGGCTCTGTTCTTAGGGGTCTCTCCTTGCCAGTGTCTTGCTGCTGTACTAGCTTTCTGGCCCTTACAGTGAACTCTTGTGCATAGGAGCAAGTAGCTGCTTTGCATGAGGTGGCCTGAGAAGTGAGGGACAGAGGGAGAGAAGCCCTATCAATGTCCAGATGCATGCAATACTACATGCAGAGCTGTCAACACTCGGAATCAGGGACCTCGACGCCCGGCCCCAGCACACTCGCTACTCTAGGGCGCGGATGGTTTTATATTTTACTTTTTTTTTATGCTTTATACTTTCATGGTTTTCTACAGAAACCCAATTTACAGTTTCCCCCAAGATCTTTCACTTTGCAGGATCCTGTTGCCTCCTGTCTTGGCCCTCCCTCCCTCCCTCCCCCGTCCTTCCTCCCAGCTTCTTCTCTCACAAGAAAGGAGACTTCGGAGGGAGCCTGGCCCAAAGGAACTGATTCAGAAGAACAGCTGGGCCAGGGAGGTGGCCAAGGGCTGGAGCATCTTGGCTGGAGGGGTCCTGGGCTCTGTCCTCAACACAGAGCTGGGCTCCACACCCCTGAGTGGGGCTGAGTGTCCTCATGTGGACAGACGATGGATTCAGTAACAATTTGAGGCCACTCAAATGAACCTGCCTGGAGTCTTGTAATGAGTCTCCCGTGTTCCCTCCCCCTTCTCTCTCTCCACTCCCCACCCACACTCCTGTCTACGTTGATACGTACAGTGATATGTGATATGTACACATGCAACCTACCCATCACTGTTTGACATTTCACTCTTCAATAAAAAGGTAAAAACAAAAACCACAGATTGGAGGAAAGTCTCTAAATTAAAAGATAACCAAACAACCCAGAAAAAAACACAAATAAAAAAGAAGATAAAATAAAATATTCCATATTTATTCCTCAGGGAGGACAAGGGAAACCAGTGCACCCATGAAACAAGAATAAGGTGCTTTAAAATAAAAAAATAAAAGAGGAGCATTTGGTGGGGTTAGGAGCAATGGTCCAGCAGAAAGCCTTGCGCAAGGTCAGCCATGGTTCCATTCTCAGCACCCCAAATGAACCCTCGAGCACAGTCAGGAGTGAGCCCTGAGCACAGCCAGGAATGAGACCTGAGCAGACCCCGGTGTGGCCCAAATAACAAAAGAAAAGAAAAATAAAGTAGCATAACAAAAATGAAAAAGGAGCATTTGGAAAATACAGGGCTTGGGGAACTGGGGCAGGAGAGATAGTACAGCAGATAGGGTGTTTGCCTTGCACTCGGCCAACCTGAGTTCGATCCTCGGCATCCCATATGCCAAGAGTAATTCCTGAATGCAGAACCAGGACTAACCCCTGAGCATCACTGGGTGTGGCCCAAAGAGAAAAAAAAAAGAGTTTGGGGAACTAAACGAGATAAACAATGGGCTTTATCGAGGGATTAGCCTAAAACCCTAGTGACATAATTTAATCAAGATTTATCTCTCCATTTGTGGTTTAAGAGACATATAAAAATATTGTTTATGTGTTATAGACACTCACATGTAAATAGCTTTTTCCTTTGAGTGATTTGAGTGTAAGTTACAGAACTCTTGGTCTCTAAATGTGTCAGTAGGTAAGCTGTAAGAGCAAGTATATTACTTAAAATTTAATTTTTGTTTTCTGGGCCACAAATGGCTGTGCTCAGGGCTTGACTTGGTTCTGTGCTCAGGAATCACTCCTGGCAGGGCTCAGGAGACCATATGGGGTGCTGAGGACAGAATCTGGATCAGTCATGTACCAGGCAAGTTCCCTACCTGCTGTACTATCACTCAAGCCCCAGTTTTGCCATGTTTTAGTACACTGTTCAAGGACTAGCAGGATTTTTGCCTTTTTGCAGGCTTGGCAAGGCAGTATTCCACATTTGTCATAAGGATCTTTTATAGCTTCCACACTGACTGATGTCCACCATTCAATTCAAAGGTTAAACTTTGATCCACAAAAGCACAAGAACATGGACTCAGAGAAAGAAATAGAAATCTGAGAAGATATAAACACTAGAGGAAATATTCAATGTGCAATGTGCAAACTACTTCAGATTCAGAGAAATTTAAAACAAAAGGTCACAAAATTGTTAAATTGTTCTCTTTTGGGGGCGTTGGGTTTTCTTCTTCTTCTTCTTCTTCTTCTTCTTCTTCTTCTTCTTCTTCTTCTTCTTCTTCTTCTTCTTCTTCTTCTT
>JAOXYA010000005.1:6913248-6925496 GCA_028565675.1 Sorex palustris | reverse complement strand
ATGACTGAAGTGATTTTATGTAAAACTGAATCGTCAAGGGTGTATTTATAATTATTATTTTGTGATATTTGTAATCAGAACTTGGGAAATACATGGAAATGAGTGGTATAATAGACAGTTCCTAACACTAATGTGCTGCTATGCTTAATGACAAGACTGACCATATATATTAGATGAATTAGTAAAGAAAAACTCAAGAGAGGCAAAAAAGTGAAGAATGGCATAGAGGTCAAGGTTGGTGTCTAGAGTGGGACCTAGGACCTTGAAGGAACTCTCCTACTGAATCAAAACTTGACCCCATTCTTTATTACTCTCTTTTCACATTTTTCCCTCTCAGTTGGTCCATAGAACTAGAACTAGAACACACACATATATGCATGTATATATATAATAGTTATATATATTCTGGATTATAAACTTGAGTTTGTAGATTTGTCTCATTAAATTACTAACATCCATTCTCTCTTCTGCATGCTCTCAAAGAGTGCAAACAAATGAAGGAAGAATAATTTTTGGACAAAACGCCAGATGACTATTTAATTATTAGCATAGGAGAATTCTTTTTGGGTGGGGGGGGTAGTATGAAAATGTTTTTTACTGCTTTTTTAGCAGTTTAGTGTGTTTTATCTCTTTAGAGTTCAAAATAATTTATCTTTTATAAATAAAAAAATTAGCCTTGCTTTGTAATGCTGTTTATTTTTGTGTGAACCCAAAGAAAAATAATTTTATATTGCCAAAAGAATATTGCCAGTTATTGTTTTATGGCACTCAGACAATCAGTTTTTCATTTCACTGATTTTTCTACCCAGATTAAGTTTTCTTACACACTCTCTCTCTCTCTCTCTCTCTCTCTCTCTCTCTCTCTTTCTTTCTCCAGGAAAGTTTGATATCAAAAGATCTTTTTGTAAAGCCTTCTCAGGGTTCAATTCAGTGTGTGTACACACAGTCCCACTGGTATTTATTTAAAACTTATACAACATATTCAGAATTATTATTCAAACAAGAAGCCAAATTGTTGACACTTTTCTGTCTTTTAAAAGAGATACTCGTTCATATGGGTAAAGCAAGAAAAATAGGATTATATTAACAGTATGGAAGTACATTGTTTTTAGTCTTGATCTTTGAGGTGTTGGGAATCAAACCCAAGTCTTCCTACATGAAAAACATGTGCTGTTCCATTGAACTGTTAAGACTCCTCTATTTTTTCTTTTTTAAAGCATTGTTATTTACAAAGGTATTCATAGTTGAGCTTTAGACATATAATACTGCAGTACTAATCCACCATCAGTGTCAACTTTTTTCCACCAGTGTTCCAGGGTCCCTCCCGTACCATCCTTGCCCCCAGCTTGTCCTCTTGACAGGCACCTTTCTAAGTTCAGCTCTTCCAGATTGGTCTCCCCCATTTTTAGTCATCATTCACAGCTAGTTTGGTTGTCAGCTTTTGCAGTGTAATTCACTTAGCTCTTTCTCTTTCCTACTGGTACAGCCTTTCTCTTGACTTTTTCTTGAGCCTTGTGCCTTTTTCTGCCTCAATTCATAGCCACAATTGTAGAACATCAAGGATTCATCTGTGACAGTACTGTAGAAAAAAATGGAAAGATTTTCAATCAATATGTAGCTCAAATTGAAGATCCAACTCATCTTCAGTACATTATGACCTGTACCCCACCACCAGCTGTTCCGGAGAAATATAGAGCAATGCAGATCGCCATTGTCACAAATCTGTCATCAACTTTTTTTGAGCCCCCAAACTACTTTTTTTGATTCTTTTTCCTTTTTTTTTTGCCTTTTCAGTGTTATTTCTAGATGTTTGATTTTTTTTCTGTACAAAACATGTTATTTTGTTATGTTCTGAATTACTTACATGGTTTGTATCCTCTTAAAAGTTTAAATATATACTATTACTATAATATTTAGAGAAGATCCCTAGCACTCAACTTCATTTGCTTAACTGAAACTTAATGACTGTTGCTTAGTAACTCCCATCTTCTCTTCCTCCACCTATTAAATTTCACCATTGAACACATTGATTTTCTAAATCCAGCTATTTTGACTGAAAGTTATCTCAATGAATTTGTACAGCATTTGCAGGTCGTGGCTAGCTTTTTTCATTTAATGTAGTTCTTCAAGATTCATCTACGTGTATGTATTGCAGAATGTTCTTCTTTTAAAGGATAGCTAGCATTACATTTGTGTATCATATTCTATTTTTGTGCATGAGCTTGGAATTTTGTGCATTTGACTGTTGTGAATTATCCTTTAGTGAAGTTGCTATTGCTACTATGTCTTGGATATCTTCGTTGTGATTATTTTTGGATAAATACCCAAATATGCAATTGCTGGAGCAGCAAGTGATTCTATTTCTGTTGTACAAATTCACATCTGTACTATTTTTCATTATAAGTACTCCATTTTCCATTCCCACCAGCACTTTTAAAAAACAAATATTCATTTTCACAGGTGTAAGTTGATATCCCATTGTGGTTTTTAATTTCCATTCACTGATATTACTGATGAGCACCATTTAATCTGTCTGTTAGCTCTTTGTGTGTTCTTTGAGAAATGTCACTTCAGACTTTTAGGTCATTTTTAAGTCTGGACTTAAATTTGCTTTTTACCAATTGAGTTCTACTAATCTTTATATATTTTGGATATCAATGCCTTGTTAGATAGATGACTTACAAATATTTTCTACAATTCCATAATTTGCCTTTTTATTTTGTTATTTCCTTTGTTGTGCAGATGTTTTTAGTGTCCTGTATTTCCATTTGTTCTCATTTTTTTCCTGCTTCTGCTTTTTGGTATCATAGCCATGAAATTACTGTCAAGTTCAATACCATGCAGTTCATTTTGTTTTTTTCCTCTTAAAAAATGTCAAATTTTAGGACTTACATTTAAAACTAAAAGCCATTTACTTTTGTTTCTCTTATTCTTTAGTGCTCTAAAGAAAATCATTTCTGTTCAAAATTTTTCTCCCCAAATACTCATAAGTTTTTAAATATCTTTCATCTTAATGTATTTTTGAATTACCTGTATGGCAGAGAGGTTAGGCCCAAGGACTTGCAAAATATTCTGCTTTTGAATCCTTCCTCACAAAACACTGTGTGATCCTATTAAGTAATTTGACTTCTCTTTGCTTCTATTTCTTCATCTTTTAAATGGGAAAAAATAGAAGTATTCACCAGTAGATGTGAGAGTTAAGCAAAGTAATTTTACTTCAAAAGTTCTTCAAAGAGCCAGAGAGATTGTACAGTGGGAAGGGTGTTTTCCTTGCATGTAGACTACCAGGATTTGATCCCTAGCACCTCATATAGTCCCCAAACATGCCAGAAGTAATTTCTGAGTGCAGAGTGCAAAGTCAAGAGTAACTCCTGAATACTGGTGGGTGTGGCCCCAAAACAAACAAACAAGAAAAACAAAAGAAAATTCTTCAAATACACCTGCACTTCAGAGTAACCATATAAATATTGGTCATTATTGCCTTTTAAAAATCACTGATAGCATTGCTATTGTAGTACTCACATCTCTATTTCCATCTTTCATGCTATAATTTTGTTCATATCAGTACATGTTTTTCATTCTCAGAACTGAGAATGAAATAATCCATATTTCTGCTTTTTCCTTTCTCTAAGTTTAATTTGACGTTGTATCTCTCCTCCACATGTTAAATTTATTTCTTGATGCAAAGTGTATGTCTTAAGACTACAAGCATACTAAACTAATGTGTTTCACATCATAAAAACAACAACAAAAACATTATTATCATCACTACTATCATAAGAATAATTTTACAAAAGAATAAATTTTCAATAAGGAATTGTCCTCAGATCATTGTTCATACACTTTATCAGATTCTTTCTTCTCTTCTCCGATGCAGAACAGTGTCTAAAGACAGTGCTTCACTCCTGAATGCACTGTCTATTGACTCTAGCTACAATTTTCTAATACTGTGCAAAGAAGTCAGTGGTTATGTGTTCATTATATTCAGATATTTGCTTTTGACTGTAGTTCGCTCTGACCTTTTTTTGGTATTTGATGGTTTTTGATAGTTATGGTGTAAATTCTTATTTTATCTACCCTATTCTTACCTGAATCTGCTCTTCTGTCCCTTTTCTTATTTCTTCATCTTCTTCTTCTTATAATATATATCCCTCCCATATTGTACTTTTAACCCTCACCTTCCTACTTTGTATAAATATATATTTTCACTGGGTAATTTAATCCACTCATGAATTATATTCTGTCTGCCAGATGTTATGACTCACCAGCCTATTTCTATTCCCCTGTTTTCTCCCTCTCCTGAGCTTTGAGACACTCATTCTTCCAGTTATTACCTAGCTGTGAAAACCTGTTACTAATCCCAAATTCAGTACATTTAAACTAAAAGTGATTATATTCCCAAATTTCAAATTACTCTGTTATTTCTGTCTTAGCGGATGCCTTTGCCATTTATGTAAGGGGTTTAGATTAGAAAATTGATGTCCCTTTTAAAGTACTTTCTCTCTATATATATTCAACAAATAATATAATTTATCACTGATAATTTGTTCTGATAATTTATCACTAGACTAAAATTGTATTACTGGACACAAGAGATTGCTCAAAGGGATAAACTATGTACTTTGGATGTGGGAGACCTGGGTTTGACCCCTAATACTGCATGGTTCACTGAGAACCCCTAGGGTTGACCTCTGAGCACTGCCAGGTATAATTGAATAAGTACATTAAAAATAAGATTGTATGTTTCTTTTGCAAACCAGAACACCCAAAAGGAGAGAGAGAACAGAGGGGAATGCCCTGCCATGGAGGCAGGGTGGGATTGGGGGAGACGGGGGGTGGGAGAGATACTGGGATCCGTGGTGGTGGAAAATGGGCACTGGTGGAAGAATGGGTATTCAAAATAAATAAATTAATTTTAAAAAAAAGAATAAAACTACTTTCCAATATGTTTTATCACCGGTTTGATCTTCTTCTGGCTGTTTGGGGGCCACACCCTGCGGTGTTCAGAGCTGACTCCTGACTCCGCACTTGGGGACCATTCCTCATTCCTGGTGGTCCCTGGGGACCCAGAGTGGTGCTGGGTATTGAATGCAGGCAAGGAAGGCAGATGCCCACCTGTTGTCCTATTTCTCTGGTCCCATGCTCATGTTGTTAAAGTTGTGTTTTAAACATCACTGCAAACATAAACCATTCCCTATGTTTCTGGTATTAGTCATTTATCATTTAAAGTGAAAAAAATGGTTTTCAAATAACCACTAAACCTTATTTGACAAAAATAACTCACTGTTTCACAAGACAGGCAATGCCATATCACTATGTGCAATAAGTAATATAACACGTTCTTCCTAAATTTATACTTTTATTTTTTTTCAGCAAATAAAAGTATTTCATTTGGGACTTGAGATATGAAGAAGAAATTCACTGGTATGGCCCAAGGGTGCCAGCAGGGGCACAACCTGTCCACTTGTGTCAACTTAAACGAGGAGAAGCACGCTTAATTGTCCCATAAGGTAAAGGTAAAGGTAAAGGCCCTCCCGTTGATCATCAATTTGCTCGAGCAGGCCCAGTAACGTCTCCAATGGAGACTTTGTTGTTACTGTGTCTGGCATATCGAATACTCTCGGTAGCTTGCCGGGCTCTCCGAGAGGGGCAGAGGAATCGAACTCGGATCGGCCATGTTGGCTGCGTGCAAGGCAAACGCCCTACCGCTGTGCTATCGCAGCCGATTGTCCCATAGTTTTCAGATTTTTTTGAAAGAGAAAACTGCACCAAATAAGCCTTGATTCCAGCACCCGCCCCCTACCTCCCTGACCCCGCCCCACAGAGGATTTTAAAATGTCCTGTTCTCTTTAAAGTAAAATCTGTGAGCTGCATTTGTCCATTGTGATTGCCAGGCCTTTCAGCAAGGTAAGATAGCTTAGCATGGCTTTTATCTGCAAGGATTCCCTGAGGCAGTTTCTGTAAAAGGGTTAATGACAGATGTTTCCATTAAATCTGACCTACCTCTTAATTTTGCCATTGCCTGATAATATCCTGGCTTGGTGCTTATTTGCATGGGCAAATGGAGTCACTCCTAACGAGTAACACACCGCCCTCTCTGAAACAAAAGGTCAATTCATCTCATAAACCCTGGTGCACAATATTTTTTGTAGTAGCAGTTTTTAAAAAAATCCCTTTCATACAATGATACTATTTACAAAGAATTAAAAGCTCTGCTTTCTGAACCCCTGGACATAATGTACATCTGTAGGCAGGAAGGAGGATAGGCAGTAGAAATCAATACGTTTCCTTGTAGGTAACCAGCTAGAAAAATCACTACTGTCTCTAGGATGCTCCTCTCATTTTTACACTAAATACAACCAGGACGCAGTGAATTTTCTTCGTTGAGGAATTTAGTTGAAAACTCCAAAATGCTAGCAGCACTTTTGTGTTTACTGAGCATTATTACTTTTGTAAAGAAAAAAAAAAGTCTGTAAATAGAGACGAGTAGTTATTGAGTTAGGTTGGTTAAAAGATATGGGCTTTTGAGCCTTTAGGCTGCTAACCAAAGAGCTGCAATTTTGACGGGGCCAAACTATATTTAATATGGGAAAATAGTAAGTGACCTTAGACTTTAACTTGGTTGCTGAAATAAGTCCCTCAGAACTAAGTAAGTAAATGCTTCTTAAATAATTAAGTACAAGATTCTGTGAAAGCCACTTGTGGTGGGAGGGTCAAACAAGGCTATGACAAATGTCAAGGGGACCTCATGATACTTATGAAGGTACCTCAAATCCAGGCTTCCTTTGTAAATAGTCTCTAGCCAAGAATCAGGAAACACTGCATTCATGTAAGGATGCCATTTCACTTTGTAACATTTAAGGAGTTTAAAAGTAGCGCTTGTGAGAGAAGTTTTCTCTCTATAATTATATACAGTGCGTGTCTATATATATATACAGACATACATATATATCCAGATATATGTGTATATGTATACTATATTCATATCATATTTCATCATTATCACCATAGTCTAATCTCTAAGACATTTCAATATTGCGATTCTGGCATTTCATTTCACTTTACTCTGAAAACAGCTCTTGTGTTTTATTGACAATAAATCCACATTCCAAACACTCCTGTTACATCAAAGTCTTTCATTCTCTGAATAGCAAATACACTTAACTGGTGGTTAGAAGAGTAATTCTCGCTGAGCAGCTGATTTCCTTCATCTCACATAACTAAAACCCACAATTGGAACTCAGGCATTGCAAACCATTGACAACACGTAGGAGACTCAGTTACCTGATTCAAAGTTTGTGATTTTTATAATTTTACTAAAAAAAACCTCTCTTTTTTGCCACATTGCCTCAGCTTTACCTGAAAATGAGGAAAGGTAGAAGAGTCCTGAGGAGTCCTGAAAGAATTCTTCCCTCAGAGAAGGGAGAAAAAATGTATGAGGTGGTTATAGACCATCCCATCCCCCTCATTGTCACGTATGACCCAACAGGGCAATCTTCAACGGGAACTCACCTACAAAGCCCAGAAAAAAGTTACCGCATCTCCCAGACTAACTCCCAGGGATGGTCTTAGGAGATGCATTCCACCAACAAAACACAAAACAGACAAACAAATAAACCAGAAAATAGCTCTAGGGTTCACACTTTTATATAAAGTTCTAATCATTGGTTGGGAAGAAAATGTAGTTGTCTTTTATAAAAACTCACTGACTTTTAACAGGGAGAGGCAGAGCTCAGGGATCTCACTCACATGCATGGGGCCATGGTCGGAGACTGGGAAAAGTTTTCATGGGAAAGAGAAAGACACACACACACACACACACACACACACACACACACACACGCACAGGGACAGGACCTCACCATTGTCGCCGGAAATGAGTAGATGCATGGCACAGTCCAGGGCAGCATCAGGGAACGGACTGGTGATGTCATTCATGGGTAAAGGAGAGGCCCAGACATCTGAGGAGGGACCTAGACTCATCTACTCTTTCTGTACAATAAACTAACATTTTAATTTTTCGAGTTTTGTATGCAAATCTTTCAAACAATTCTCAAGAGCCCACCAGCACAAGAAAATTTGCTGTCACGCTAATTTTATACTCCATATAAAGTACTGAGAAACACACAATTCAGTTTCTCTTGATTTCTATTTTCAAGCCAACTTTCACCATTTTGAGTGCCGCCCCCCCACCCCCCACCACCATGTCTCAAAAGAAGCTGATTCTAGTCAAACCACCAATTCCTCCCATATGTGCACTTCGATGCCCCAGTGTTCAGTCAAATATTCAAATGGTCATGCAGGGGGAAACAGCATCTTCTAAAAACCAACACCCCCTCCTTAGTTTTCTACTGCATCTGTCTCAGTGATAACTTTTGTTGCAAAACTCTAAACTTGGGCTCTTAAAAAATATTTTGCAATTTAGTTCTGAGAACTTTCTTCCATGTCACCCAAAAGTGTAAGGTCAGCAATTAGCTCCCCAGCAAGAACTGAGTCACTCAAGGTTTATATGGCTGCCATAGAGCCATTGCATCAATTTGACAGGAAATAAACTTCCTCTGCCCTCTTCCCATATTTGAAGAGACTTTATAATCTGAGCAGCACAAAGAGTTCCAGAGGAACAGTTGTCAACTGCTGTGTTGATCACACGGACATTAAAGCAAAGTTTGCTCCTCATTACGCTATAAAGTATTCTCTTGCTCTGCAGAAAATGGTTTCGACTCATTGTTGTATTTGAACACAAGTTGCTTTGCTTTTTAAGACGAACAACGTTTTTTAGAGAGTGAAAAATGGAAAAAGACTCACAAAGTAAACCAATAGTAGTTCGATCATCTAGTTGTCGTCAAATTGTTTCAAGATATCCAAACAGAAGACCTGAACAGCAGTCACTCAGGATCTAGAGACAGAACCATACCCTTGATGGTTTTGTTGGCAAACTGGTGTACCTCAATGAGAAGGAGACAAACTGCTACACCTAACAGAGAGGAATCTCCAATGACTGTGGAACTGCATTCCAGCCCAGGCTCCCTACGGCAGAATGAATAAATGTGCTATTGTGTGTGATGAAGTTCACCTTCTCTTCTGACTTCTCATTCTGGTTTCAGCAAAGTTGATCTTTAATAGTTAGTGATCAGAAATAAAGTTTGTAGACAGCTGACCAAAGAAACTCGTTGTCCTAATGGACAGAAGGCAGAAATCTTCCCCCAAGGGAATCATTCCAATGAGGTGGGGGTGTCAAATCCTCAGATACTCTTGAGTGGAGGAGAGGGGCACATTCTGTTTGCGTAAGGAAGGTAAAAATCTCTGGGGTAGGGAAGGCGGAAGCCACTGGATAATTTTTTTTCCTTTTTACTGGAAATAGGGCAGTGGGCCAGATAAGCTTGGGAACTTTGGCTCTAAATGTTCCTGTGTGCCTGAGACTGGTGAAGGAAGGGATGACAGTGTCTTAGACTCAAGCCAACACAGTTTCCGACCATGATTATAGAGGAGAGCATTTCCACTAGAATTTGACTGCAGGAAAAAATGGGTGAGCATCACAGGGTGGGTCCTGGGGACAGCTCTCTATAGAGAGATCCCCAAGGAGGCAGAGCTGGCTAAAGGATTACCCATGGGATGCCAACTGCTAATAGGTTGTATTGCACGAAGTCCCACAAAAACACAGGGACAGATATTCTGGGACTAACCATTCCGACAGAGTTTGGAGGCTTAGAAATTCACCAGACACGCAGGACATGGGATGTGGCCAGTTTTCCGTGGTGCAGCCCTGGGCGAGTCATGCCTCACTCTTTGCACCCAGAGAGGGCTGATCTCTAAATTATTGCAGCTACCGATAATGAAAACATCCTAGCAACAACACTCAGGAACTCTACTATAAGAATGAAAATGCACAGTGGTTCTAGAAGAAGGAAGGAGAGGTACAATTCTCTGCCCTTGCCAAATGCTTTATCAAGCAGCATATTATATAATGTGTCATAATGCACCATGTGCCATGGAAACATGAAATCACTCATAATTCTTAAGTACTGCCAGATGCGTAGCTATAACAAATTTCAATTCTTTCTGAAGAGTTCACCCACACACTCACTTCTCCAACCAATATTTCCACTGGTAATGGTCAGAGTTGAGAAATCAGAGCAGAGACCTGCTGATTCACATCTCGGTGGTAATTACATATACTTTACTTCACATTTGGGGAGGGAATGCATCTTATTCATAATGTCATAATGTGCCTTGCCCTGTTCTGATCGAGAGTAGGGACTCATTTGCTTGTTGAACAAATGAATGAATAAGTGAAATGAATGCACAGACGCACGTCAGACAGAGCAGCTTAAAGAATATACCTCAGTAAAGGTACAACCAGGATGAAGAAAGGTCTCTAACACAAGGAGCACTCAAAGCAGAGGTGGTCAAAGATCGGATCCTTCCCAAAAAGTCTGCATGTTATTGCCAAGTATTAGTTCATGTGTCACTTGTCATAACTTTCTGGAATGTACAAGAAATCCTATTACAAGAGATTCTAGCCATGCTTGGTGGAGGCATCTGGATTTACTTAAGGATGCCGGATGATTTTATTTCTCAGTGGCTGGGAACATGCTATATTACAACCTTATTCGAGTTAAAGAATCTCTTAATATGAAGAATACCTGTTGCAGGTGGATAAAATACACACATTTTCAACTAATAGTCCATAAGTCACATAAGGGGAACGAAACTGAAAGACCTCCAGGATGGAACCCAAAGCTCTCACTACCCAGCACCACACTTGCACCTTAAATGCGGTTCACTCACTCACTGGCTTTCCTGGAGTCTTTTGCTCATCTGTAAGGACAACTATGTGCATTAAAAAATAAAAATAAAACCCAGAATCAATGAGGTAGTTTAATGACAAATAAATGTATAAGAAGGTGGGATCGGGCTGGAGCGATAGTACAGCATGGAGGGTGCTTGCCTTGCATGCGGCATCTCAAATGGTCACCCAAGCACTGCCAAAAGTAATTCCTGGGTACAGAGACAGGAGTAGCCACTGAGCATTGTCTGGTGTGACCCAAAAAAGCCAATAAAAGTGACTTAAATAAAAGTGGAGAGAGAATATGCCCCCATGGAGGCAGGGGGAGGGGTGGGATGTGTGGGTGGGTGGGATACTGGGGACATTGGTGGTGGGAAATGAGCATTGGTGGAGGGATGGGTGTTCCATCGTTGTACGACTGAAACTCAAACATGAAAGTGTTGTAACTGTACCTCATGGAAGAGGAGAAGGAGGAGAAGAAGGATGAGAAGGAGAAGGAGAAGAAGGAGAAGGAAGAGAAGGACAAGGAGCAGGAGGAGGAGAGGGAGAGGGAGAAGGGAGAAGGAGAGGGAGAGCGAGAAGGAGGAGGAGGAGGAGGAGAAGGAAGAGGAGGAGGAAGTGAGATCTACAGAGAAGATGTTTGAGAAAAACAGAAGAAATAGGAATATAGTGGCAGAGATGTCTAGTGTACAAATAAAGAATGAAAGCCTGAAGCTCGGGGATCATCATTCTCATCTTTATAGCTCTTGCACCAAGAACACTGTGCCCTCCCCCACAACAACAACAACAACAAAAAAAAATATAAGACCCAGGACCCACCATTGGGTCAACTGGGGGCACCAAAAAGACATGCGTGTTCAATTCAGAGTGAGCTTGTCAAACTCCGTTTGACAAGCTCTCAGTATCAGTGGTCTTTAACTACTGGTCCATGGATCCACAGGGGTCAGAAGTTTGAAAACCACAGGTTTCAGGCCATAGTTAGAAGTACTGGTCCTTAGACCAATATATCAGGACAGTTCAGATGCTGGTATGTGGGTGGGGAAAAGTTGAAACCACTACTCTACTCTATATGGTTCTTCAAATCACAATTGCCCAAAGATTACTTTTAAGCTTGGCAAGTTTGCTTGCAAAAAACACAGCCTCACAAACCTTATCCAGGGCAACTGCAACAAAACATGCCAAGCACCTAAGACCACACTATGCACATGTAGGTAGGTTTTAAAATTAAAACTTTAATAAATATATTTGATCATCCATCCAAAATCAATGCCAACACAAAAGGTCTGTGGTCTTAACTCTATGCTTTTAAATGTAGGAAATGCAATGCTTAAAATAATGATAAAATGATAAATGGTTTAAAAAATAACTTTATCCTACTCAGAAATATGGCCGACCCGAGTTCGATTCCTCCACCCCTCTCGGAGAGCCTGGCAAGCTACCGAGAGTATTCGATATGCCAGAC
>JAOXYA010000005.1:6869014-6892476 GCA_028565675.1 Sorex palustris | reverse complement strand
AGGTGACACCAAGTGATGCTCAGAGGTTCTTCCTGGCTCTGCACTCAGGAATTACTCCTGGTGGTGCTCAGGGAACCATATGGGATGCCAGGGATTGAACCCTGGTCGGCCGCATGCAAGGGAAATGCCCTACCTGCTGTGCTATTGCTCCGGCCCCAATGCTCGGAGGTCTTTAGTTGAGGTACACCTGGCAGCCGCACCTTTTTGTTGTGGTGCTCACACACACCTGACTGTGGTGTGCTGGAGCTTATAACTCTGTTGAGGCACTGAGGAGCCCAGTCAGCAGAGCTATTGGCACTGAGCTCCGTGTATGTCGGAGGTCCAGAGATAGACCTTGCAGCCTCATACTTACAAGGTAAGTAACCTTTGCCACTGAGCCATTCCCTGGAACCCAACAGTTGACCCTTTTAACCTGATATACTCAATTTCCCCCATCCCTTTCCCTTCTAGTTAGAATTAATTTTCTTTTCAGGTCAGAAATTGACTCCCATAGCTGGAAGAACAAGCTTTGCATGCAGAAGCTGAGGTCTGATCCCCGGTACCACATGGTCCCCAAGCACTGCCTGGAGCAACTTCCAGGCTGGAAGTCATTCCCAGCACCCTCAGGTGTGGACCCCAAACCAAAATAAAATAAAATAAGGGCCTAAGTGATAGTAAAGTGGTAGGGCATTTGCCCTGTATGAGGCTGACCCAGGTTTGATCCCCGGCATCCTGTGTGTTTCTCCGAGGACCGCAGGGAATGATCCCTGAGTGCAGAGCCAGGAGTAACCCTGAGCTTTGCCAGGTGTGGCCCAAAAGACAAAATAAAAACAAATAAATAAAATGAATTGTTGTGTTTTATTCTTTTGTATTCCACATAGGGGGGAAGTGATTTTTTGCTTCACTTCCACAAACAAGGTGAAGTTGGTTGCTCCCTCTGATTTATTTCACCTTTGTTTGATCTCCAGTTCCAGTCATGCTGTTGCATGGTGACATGGGGGAGCTTCTGAACTGCAGCCTGGGGAACAAAATATGTTTATTTCAGGTATGTGCCAGACCTTGGGGAGTGCTAATATGTGCCGTAGAGGCAGCTTAGTTCACCCTCAGGAGACACAGGTCTGCTCTATGCAAATGAAGCGCTCAGTCACTGCAGGTCTGATTGGTGGGAAGTTCCCTGGTGACCCGCCTTCTCCTTTACTTTCTGTTGGGGACTGGCCTTGGTAGCCCCTGCTTGTTTTCCCTGGGAAGGGAATGAGCAGGGGAAAAACCGGGCGTGTGGGAGCACCATGACCTGGTGGCTGACCCTGTAAAGAGGGGCCCCCGAAGAAAAGGCTGCACCTGATCCTTGGCCGGGCCAGAAGCCATATTCTCATTCCTGAGAGAGTTCAAGGAACTGTTCGTGTGCGCAGCTGCAAAGCAGAATAACAGATAATGTAGCTCTCTCCACTTGTAAATCTTGGCTTTCCCACAGAGTGTTCACTGCATGCTATAAAAGAAAGTGAGCCGGGGCAGGAGCTATAGAACAGTGAATAGGGCTTTTGCCTTGCACGCGGCCGAACCGGGTTCAGTTTCCAGTATCCCATATGGTCCCCCGAGCACTGCCAGGGGTAATTCCTGAGTACAGAGCCAGGAGTAACCCCAGAGCATTGCCCGGTGTGACCCAAAAAGGCAAAAAAAAAAAAGCGAGCTTTGGAATAAAGTCGCTGTATGTTTCATACAGTCCTCCCTACCTCGTCTTCAGTTCTTTCCAGCCAAAGTTCAAGTTGACTGAGTGGGGCGCAGCAATATTCTTCTAGGAAGCAGCTGTGACTGTGCATGTCCAAACCTGCCGGCGTGTTTCAGCTTGCCAGAGCCATTCTGCCAACAGCTCCTCACTGTTTCAGTTGCCCAGACTCAACTCAAACGACACTAATGCACTTCTTAGTTTGTTTTTGTTCTTTTATGGACCACAACTGGCTATGCTTGGGGCTTACTCCTGGCTCTGTGCTCAGGGTGGGCTCCTGGTGGACTCAGGGAACCAAATGAGGTGCTAAGGATCAAACCCAGGTCGGCCACGTGCAAGGCAAGTACTGTAGCCCGGTACTGTCCCTCAGGACCTGTTCCCTATTTCTTGTCCACAGAGTTTCCTCTTTCTTTTCTTCTGTTGCTCAATAGTACGCTCTTGTGTCTCACCTCTATCCACTCATCTGTCATTGGGTGCTTTGGTGGTTTCCAGCCCGTGACTACCATGAATAATTCCATGATGAGCACAGGTTGTACTTCTTTCCCTGTGCATTTAGGTTTTTGTATTCTTTGGGTAGATACCCAGAGGTAGGATAACTAGATCTTATGGAATTCAATTTCTCATTTTGTTTGTTGTTTGTTTTCTGCAGCTTTCGCTGTTTCAGAGGACAAGGCACCTTGTGAATTCAGCACTTGGCAGAGAGCAAGAGTGTGTCTGGGCATCCAGCGGGTGGCACTGATTTCTCACCACCAGGCTCTGACAGTGCCCCCAGGCACCGCAGAAGCACTGGCACCAGGGCTGGACTCAGCCCTGTTGAGATGTCAGAGGCACTGAGGGGGGCTTTGGGACCGGCTCCCAACCCTGCAGACACACCAGGCTCCCATTCCTCATCTCACACCAGGCTCACCAGAAGCCCCGGCACCTGCATTTCTAGAGATTCTAAAATTGGGTATTTGAGAGCTTTGATGTTAAGACTGTATTGTCTCAAGTTGACTATTAGAGAAAAAGGTTCCCCCTTCCCTCCCCAGCTCACCCTCCTGTACCTGATTGGATTTATTTATTTATTTATTTATTTATTTATTTATTTATTTGCCACACCCAGCTATGCTCAGGGCTTACTCCTAGCAGTGCTTAGGGAACCAGATGTAGTGCAAGGGATAGAACCCAGGCCAGCCATATGCAAGGCAAATGTCTTACCTCTCTACAAATGTCTATTGCTCTGGTCCCACAGGAGTCTCTTGTGAAGTTTCTAAAAGCTGACGGAGGGAAGGGAAGGGGAGAAGAGGGCAGGGACGAAAAGACGAGGGAAAGGAAGGGAGGAAAGAAGGAGAAGGAAAAAGGAGAAGAGGGAAGAGGACTAGAGGGGAGGCAGAAGGGGAGGAGAGCGGAAAGCAAAGCAGAGTCCCCCACCCTCAGCCAGAAACCAGCCCCTTTATCCAGGGGGAGTGAGAATGAGGGAGCAGCTGGGCCAGGGTCCTGTGCTCTGCGCTCTGCGGGTGGGCAGTTCCAGGCATGGCCATGGGACAGCTTCCAGAGAGGTATGGGCAATCCCAGAGTAGAAGAGGGTTTGCCCTTTTCTGGGCCATTTTTTAGCGCTCTCCCCTCCTCCTGGCCCCTGGTCAGCCTGAGGACCTGCAACACCTCCTGAGGTCCCTGGAGGCCCAGTAACACAGGCAGCAGACTCTCATTATGGGATGGGGCAGGGTCTTGGCACTGGGGACCAGTAGACAATAAGAGGCTTTTAGTGGTGGTGGGGTCGGCACCTGAGTACAAAGCTGTACAAAGTGGAGCAAAAAGCTTCATGTTGGGGGTGGGTGAGAGTAGATGGACACCAGGCGTCTGGTCAGTGTCCAGGTCCAGTGTGGCTGCAGCTGCTGGGCTCCAGGCTGGGGCCTCCTCTGACCTGGGTGCTGAGGTAATTGGTCACTGAGATCCTCAGCTGCTTCTTTATCTTTTTTTATGTTTCTTTTCGGGACCTCAACTGGTGGTATGTGTGTGTATCTGCATGCATGTGTGTGTGTGCATGCATGTGCGTGCGTATGTGCATGTGAGATTCCTGGTGATGTCCGGGGGATCATGCAGTGCCAGGATCAAACCCAGGGTTCCTGTGTGCAAAGCCCAACTTTCAGCTTCCTCCATAGCCTCACGGGATTTTCCTATGTGGCACAATCTACCCCTTCTTGATCCTGCTCTTGGGAGCAGGGGTCCAGGAGATTGCTGAGGGACCAGGCTCTCCTTACCATGGGGGTCTGAGTTCCACCCACCTAGGCAGACCCAGCCCCTCACACCGACCAGAGCACACCCCTTCTTAAGTGCCTCTCTCAGGCTCCACAGCAACCTTACTAGGCACCCACTTTCCAATCTCTGTCACTGATTTCCTCTCTCGTTGCTACCAAACCACAACACTGCGATGTGGTTTCTGAAGCACTGAGAAAGCCCAAGTCACCTGAACAAGCCTTTTAGCTACTGTTTGAGGTCATGGAGGCCAAATGGTGATTTTAAGAAAAGCCACCAGTTTCCAAGAAAAGGTGTTATGCACTGCAACCAACACACACACGCTCTCGTGAGATGTAAGATGCATCCCTGGAGGGAACCCTGTGGAAGAAGCCAGCAGTTCTCCTGGACAGTGGCCAGCAGAGCAGAGGGCACTGTGTTTGAAAGCTCAGAGACGGCCTTGATGAGCACCATCTCTGCCCAGAGCTCTGCCCTCCACATGACCATGATGTAGATGCAGGGAGAGACAGATGAGGTGGCCAGCAGGTGAAGAACACGGCCTGTGGATTTATTCAGTCGCCCAAACATCTGCTGTACACTTTGAGTCATTGCAATGTTAGATTCATGTTAGACACCATCACATCCCTCCTGAAGATCGAAACCTCACGCAGGGGAGGGAAATAGCTGGAAGGCACTAAGGGAGCATGGACAGGGGCAAGTAACAATATGGAGTGCAAGGCTCTGTGAGACTCCTCCCTACAGGACTGACCCAGAGTCCAGGCAGCAGAGGAGCAGGGGAGGGGCTCTGCTGGCAGAGGGAGAGTTGAAACCTGCTCCTGGGGTAGGTACACAGACCGGCGCAGGGAAGTGCAGGTAGCCTGGTTTGACAAAGCCCAGATTTAATCACTTGATTGATGCATTGCAGGTTTGGGTCCTTGGGTGACTCCTGGTGGGGTTTGGTTCTTGGGTCACACCTGGGGGCAGCACTTCTGAGCACTGTGCTGGGAAAAGCCCCTGCCTAAGTACCACTGGGTGTGACCTCAAAATGGAAAAGAAAATGTGCAAGCTAAAAATGACATGGGCATTCTGTGGCCAAGAGTGTGGCTGCTGGGTGGCCACATGTGAATGCCACATCTGAAATGTGCAGCCCCAGGGGCTGGAGCGATAGCGCAGCAGGTAGGGGGTTTGCCTTGCACGTGGCTGACCCAGGTTCGATCCCCAGCATCCCATATGGTCCCCTGAGCACCGCCAGGAGTAATTCCTGAGTGCATGAGCCAGGAGTGACCCCTGAGCATAGCCGGGGGTGACCCAAAAAGCAAAAAAAAAAAAAAAAGTTCTCATGGCAAGGGGAAAGGTTTTGTTTGTTTTTGTTTGCTTTGGAGCCACACTGGGCTGTGCTCAGGCAGTCCCAAGGAACTATATGAGATGCTGGAGATGTAAACCAGGTCAGCAACATGCTCGACAAATACTTTAGCTGCTTTACTATCTCACTAGTCCCATTATTTTTTTAAATGTGTAACTCTGAGAGCTGATGGAAGCATGTGTAACTGAGAGCTGATAGAACCTGTGTTTATTGATTGTGGTCCTCATTTTATAATCTACTTTTTAAACAAGGTCTGGTGAGAGGGCTCAGAGGTTATAACCCTAGCACTACAGAATTCCCTGGCACTGAGTCAGGGTAGTCCCTGTGCACCAAGTGTGACCCAGAAATAATAATAATAAAAAAAATAACCAAACCCTAAATAATATACCTATCAAACCATGCACACTCCCCCCCGCCAGGATGCTCAACTGGGACTGGTATTTTAGTTTTAATGCCCTTGTGTTTGTTGGGGGTCACACACTTTAGTTTCATTGTTCACACAGGTGTTTGCTGGATGTTGTAAACTGTATGTTCCTTCAATTGTTCGCACCAGGGTTGCACATGTGCTTTCGTTGTGGTGCTCTTTGATGTGGCAGAAATCGCTTATTCTCCGGGGACCACACTCAGCAGAGAAGCCGGAATTGTGTTCAAATCATGCAGCGAAACACAGGGGTTAAATTCTTGGCCTCTTGCTTGCAAGGCACCAGGTACTTTAGTCATTGAACCATCTTCTCATGCCTGGAAGAAAACAAATTAATATGGTAGTTATTTTAATAAGGTCAAATTTTTCTGAGGTAATAGTTTGTGAAAAGAAAATTGAGGAACCAGAAAGATAGTAGAGGGTTTAAAGAATATTCCTTGTATCCTGGTTTGAGTCCCTGCCCCATAAATGGTCCCCTAAGAACCACCAGAGGTTCATAACACTGCACTGCACTGTAGCACTCTCCTCCTGTTGTTCATCGATTTGCTCGAGCAGGCACCAGTAACGTCTCACAACAAATTGTGAGACTTCTTGTTACTGTTTTGGCATATCAAATACGTCATGGGTAGCTTGCAGGCTCTGCCGTGCGGGCGAGATACTCTCGGTAGCTTCTCTGAGAGGGGCAGAGGAATCAAACTCCGATTGGCTGCACGCAAGGCAAAAATGATAAAGCTGAGGTGAAATAATTTTAGCCCCTCTTGGGAAGAGAGCCATGAGCCCAGTTTTCGGGCTTTACAGCAGAGGTGTAGAATGCTGGTGGTACTGGGCCAAATTCCTAGGACAGAGGTGCCTAGCACAGTTCTAGGGCACAAGTATGAGCCAGACTGTAGCAAAGTGAACTTCTTGAGTCTCATGGAACAGGTGATCCTCTTAGTAAGGAAAGTCCCAGCCTTCCAGGCCACTGAAATGTGCACCTAGCTTTGTAGGGGGCTTCTACTAGACCACTTCAGGTCTTAAGAGGGAAGAGACTGCACCTGCGGAAGCTTCTCATGAGACCGCTGGTAGCTAATCCAGCAAGAGGGTCCTGAACATCCAGACCGGACCAGACGATTATCTGGGACGCTTAGCTGGTGGGTGTTGGAGCATTAGAAATGCAAAAGAGGAATTCTAAGACTGCGTCAGGATTTTGACTGAGAAGACAGTAGGATTGCCAACCAACAAGAGATCAGAGAGAGGAGGAGGGGGGCAGATCTGGAGGCCGGAAAGGGGAAGAAAACTTGGCTTTCTGCAGTCTGCATAAAGAGGGGGAAAGCAGGGTCGACAAACGGTTGTGTGAACCCGGTTTGCTCTTCATGCCCGTGTTCTCCCCTAAGCACTATATCGCTTGCTTGTCTCTATGTTTCTATCCTTGCCTATTTCCACTCGGGAGAAGCCTGTGCTCTCCTTTGAACATAAGACTTCCCCCTCTCCCCTCACATCTTTCTAAATAAATTTCAATAAAAACGAGTTTGCTTTCTCCCCCCACCCCCATCCAAATGGTTATCTGGACCGACTTCTCATAGACTCTGTGCAGTTGAATCACTGAAAACCAAGGGGATGTTTGGTCTACTCCCTTCTGGGTCAGCTGCCAAATAAATTGGGGTTCATAGCTTATGCTTCCAAGACCCAGTGACCCGAGTCTTTATTGTAGTCCTTCATTCCCCTCCAATTAAACCTATGTGTTCCATTTTAAATGTGATTTTAGCTTAAAAATATTCCTCTACCTATTAGACTTTGGAAATCATTATGTCAGTAATTACATGGCAAGATAAAATAGAAACGCGGAGCACTTCAACTGTTGAAATACCCATTCATCCTGCCAGTGAAAGAACTTTGCAGTGACTGTCAATGATGACCATTAATCTCACAGGGGCCCTCCTTGTGACCGGCCATTATTATCCTCTGCCCCTAATTTTATCCAGTAACTCCAAGGGAAATTCCAAAGGTGCCCATTGCCCCATTGAGAACTGTGGCATTCTGGACAGTTTTATCCCGTTATCATGCATTTCACCTTATTTATGATCAATACCAAGACTTAACTCTGAGTCTTTTCATACTGAGAATTTTTATATCATATCAGTGATGCTAAATGGAGCTCATATATAATCACCCTTGAATCACTGCTCAAATTTGTCTTTTAAGTACCTTGTACAGGAAATGGTTTTCACATAACACTTTCATTATAGTTATAAAGACGAAAGACTAACTTCAAAACTCCCAAGGCCACTCGAACATGAAGGTATGGGTTTGAATTTTTTGTTTCTTTGGGGGCTACACCCAGAGTACTCAGGGCTTATTCTTAACTCTGTGCACAAGGACCCATCCTGGTGATATTTCAGGGGACCCAAGGTGGTGCCACATATAGAATCTGGGTCAGGCTCATGTAGGTGAGTGTCTGAACCTCTAAAGTATCTCTCCTGGCTCCAGGGGTACATGGTCTTAACTAGGATGTCACGAGCAGCCACTATTCTATCTTCTATCTTCGAGGGGTAAACAACAGCACCAAGTCACAACGCGTCTTGCTAAGCAAGCAAGAATGGGATCAGCAGGAAGCATCTGGACTGAATTCCAGCCTTTCCCAGGTACCCAAAGGCCGCACGAAGTCTACACATGGGTACCTGAGGCTCATGGGGCCCTGGAATTGTACACGTGGGCCTCTCCTCTCTGCACCCGATCATCCATTCTCACCCTGGTTCTGAATTTTTTTTTCTTTTTGGGTCACATCCAGTGATGCTCAGGGGTTAGTCTTGGCTCTGCACTCAGGAATTATTCCTGGCAGTACTTGGGGAACCATGTGGAATGCCAGAGATTGAACACAGGTCTACTGAATGCAAGGCAAACACCCTACCCACTGTGCTATCACTCTGCCCCCACCCCCATGGCCCTGAGTTCTGTGCCTTCCTAAGCCCAGTGTATATTGGTGTTCTACTGGTCACTGTGATTCACTGAGAGCATCTCAGTGGTTCCAGGCTACAAAGTTCTCATTAGGAAATTCAATGAGCAGCAGCAAGTATCGCTCTGTGATACTAGGAATTAAGTTCCCACATCCACACTATTTTACTTGAGTCATTGTCGAAGACGCAAATCGGTGTCAAAGGGCATGGCTGGAAAAGCCAAGATGGGCACGAAAGTCGACTGTTTCCTCATGCATCTGCTTCCTGATAAGTGTCAGGTAGATGCATCTAGAAAGACAGTTCACCAATGGTTCAATTGTAACATATTTTGGAAGAAAGATTCTTCATCTTGAAAGAGAAAAAAAAAAACCTTGTCACTTACAGAAAAGAAAAACAACTATTCATCTTCCAATGTGCAGAGCCATTAGCTCTGAAATTATCCCTTTCTCTAACACCCTTTCTGTGGAAAAAATCTCAGTCAGAACACTTCAATCAGCAAAAAACAAACAAACAAAAGAACAAACACAAAACCCCAAAGGTGAGCTCAGTCATGTAATTATCCACGCAGACAAGCCAAGACACGCTCAAAATTTAAAAGCAAAACTTTTCAAAGTACATTAAAATATTTTACTCGGTAGTAAAATATTTCTTAAAGTATTCCTTAACTCAGACTAGATTAGCCAAATTAAAGCTTTTCCTTTCGGTGGTGGAGAAGGCCAGGAGTCTTCGAAACAACATTTAAACCATTTACTCTGCTACTTACTGCTGACGTCCCCAAAGGGAGCAGTGGGCAAAACAGTGATGCTGTTGAAAGAGAGAAAACACTGTACTATTTTTTTCATTGTCAAAATAAACTCTGAGTTAATAAACTTCTGTTTGGAAATAATTTTAAACCTCTGATGTCCTACTTGTAAAATGAGCATATCCAATGGGTAACACAGACTGTCACAACATTTTTTTACCCTAGAACAGGACTTGAGACGGGCAGAGAGACAGAGAAAGGATAAAGAACATGCCTGGGATGAGTCCAACTCAGGCTTGATCCCTGGAACCACATATAAAACTCCGAGCACCGCCAGGAATGATCCCTGAGCATAGCCAGGTCTGACCAAACATCAAAAAAAGAAGAAAAAAAGGATTCAAGAAACCACTGAGGATGGTGGCTAAATTCCTGTCGTACCTGTGGAAACACCCCCAGAACAGAAAACCTATTTGTTTTTAAAACAGGTTAACAGCAGTGCAGCAATTTGTATGAACTGAGTCTCATTCAACTGTGAGCCATGGGTGGTACGCACAAGCTCACCATGTAAAAGAAATCATTGTTGTCATAGATCTAGGTTACAGAATTTATCTTACAAGATTGTAGAAGAGCGAGACAAGGGAATAAAAGGGGTAAAATGATGTGTCCTGGGAGATGCTCTTCTCATTCTTCTAATTCTATTCCTCTCCATGGAAATGGAGTGGGGAATCCTGGAGAGTTGAATCATTCATAATGTCAGTAAAATTAAACTTTTCTTTCTCCTCCCACGCATTATTGCTTGTTTATAAGAGCCAAACCTGGTGGTGTTCAGGACCCCCTGTGCTTTTTGGGCTCAAACTCGGTGCCTCAAAAGTGCTAGGCATTTTCTCTAACTCCTAAGTGATGATTTCCTGTCCTTCGTCCCTTACCCCCCCCCCCCCCGTAGCCATTAGATCAAGATCCACTAAATCTGGTGAGAATTTCCAGAGTCCATGAACCAGTCACTAAAAGACACAGACAAGCAACCAAATGGGCAAGAATTACAATGTTAAGATTCTTTTTTTTTAAAATTGTGTTCTGGTATGTTTCAAGAATGTGTCTAAAATACATCAAGGGCATGATTCCAAGCTGGTTAAACAAAATGTCATACAAATATCATATTTTCAATATGTTTAGAAGGACCTCTTTTATTATTGAGGCAATCATTTGGATAACTCACTACCAAGGGCCCCTTACATGTTCCTACGAATTGGACACTTCCCAGGAAGCTGTGCCCAGCTGAATATTTAAAAAAACGTCCACATAGTCTCTAGACAGATGCCAGGTGCAAGATATTTGCCTGTAGTTGTACACCTATCATTATAAATGTGTGTGTGCTTGCATATACAGTAGTACACAAATACATCCTTTTATAACAGATTTTCATTATATTGTTTCTGATAATCCAATTGTTACCAATATTTTCATTATAATTTATAAATGAAATGTGTTGTAAGACAAAAATCTGGATGTACAGACTTTCCGAGATGTTTTGCATCAATTGTACCACTCAGACTGCACACTGGGTTAAGAGTAATGTGAATTGATGGATGTCCCTTATCTTTATTACTCATCTTCTCATGCCTGTATATTTACTTTGCATGTTTATTAAAGTTCATGGTTAAAATGAACAAGAAGCTTCAGGCCAATCTTCACAGTATCCAGGATGTAAAGGTCAATGTGGGGAGGGTATATTTATTTCTGTGCTTTTTATTTCAGTGGAGAGAATACTTGGAAAGGGATTGGCAGCTGAAGTAACTTGAAGAGCAATAAACCCCAAATGAAGGTGCAATGTTTTAATATACTAATGGAGATATTTTACACCATGTAAAACAAGCTCACATGGTTCTTTCTTATTTGCTGATTCTTAAAAGATTTCCCCTCCACACACTAGAAATATTACCTTCAAATTCTGAAATGATCAGTACATAAAATTGGACTGCTTTGGGGTCAGGGGTCTTGTTCCATGGTATAATAACACTTGACATGCATATTTAAACAACTAGGTTTGATCCCTACACACACACACACACACACACACACACACACACACACAGAGTAGACTGCTCCAGGTATTCACAGACTCTGTGTTATTAATCACTGTGCAAAAGGAAAAGCATCATGCTTCCTTCCCTCACTAGGAGCTAATAGGTTTGTGTGTTAAAGAGGAAGGTTGGGGCCTGGCAGTCTTTGCCTGTGTGAATGGCTACTAAATTCTCAGAAACAGGCCAAGAGAGCTGGGTATACCACTTAAATCTCTCAGTAAAACTGTGAACAAGGTCAGGATCTTTGTTCTTATATTTTAGAATATTGGAAAATGTAGCTAAGACCTCCCATAAATTCCTTAAAAAGTTAATGTTATTTCTATTCTTATTATTTTATTGAAGTAACATTGTTTGCATTCTAACAGGTTTCATGAATGCAAAAACTATCTGCCCATTTTCCAGTCAGAAACCATAGGTCAAGGTTGTAACATAGCAGTAGAGTACTGGCCTTAAATGTGTGTATGGGGGCAGAGAGGGAAAGAAAGAGAGAGAGAGAGAGAGAGAGAGAGAGAGAGAGAGAGAGAGGAATGGAGGGAGGAAGGGAGAGAAATAAAAAGAAAGAGGAAATATATATTTGTAACATCAATATAGAAGTGAAGGATTATTATAGGAGAAGACAGTTCATTGTGAATTTGGCCTTCACCTAGTCCCTGTAATTATAAATTCTGAGTAAAGTTCTTAATAATAGTCTACTGTTGTTGCCCCACAAAAAATGTGGCAAATTTTCTTGTTTAAATTTTTGCTGCTCCACAATTCACTCGCTGACACTGCATATGGTCCCCCAAACACTTCCAGGAGCGGCATTTGGGCACAGAGCCAGAAGTGAGCCCTGAGAACCACAGGTGTAAGCCAAAAAGCAAATAACTAAATGAATAAACATAAATAAATAAATAAATTTCTATTCCTTTTTTTTTCCTTTTGGTTTTTGGGCTACATCTAGCAGTGCAAGATGTTGGCTGTTTTCCTACATCACTCCTGGTGGGCTCAGGGGACCATGCGAGGAGCCGGGGATCAAACCCAGGTTGGCTGTATGCAAGGTAAAAGCTTTACTCTCTCTGTCCTATTTCTGTTCCTTATAGGTGCCCTAGTGAACTTTGCATAATCATTGAACTACCAACCCTTCCTGTGTGCTTGTCAAATCAGGACAAGAAAATGCAATGAAGGGAACACTGGTAAGATTTGCTTTCTTAAATGCAAGTGCATAATCTGATAGCCTAATAGTCATCATGATATTTTGATGGAGTTAACAGATATTAACGTTGATTTTAGTCTTCCTCCCATCTACTGGTCCTCTACTCCTGACATTTTGCAGTTTCTCCTTGAATGTGGCACTGATAAAACATTAGTGCATGCCTGAAACCAGCCATCCCTCAATTTCTTCATCTTGACACACCGAAGGGACACTATAGCATCCTATTTGGAATATTAACTCATTAGGCAGAGGATTTTAATCAGGGACATCTATTTAAAAGAGGAAAACATTTATTTTTCAAAGGGCCTTCTGATTCAGCTTTCCAAATCTTGTTCCAGACCAAGGTTGTATCTTATGGTTGAGAATCATGGAACAGAATGTTTAGTGATCCTTTTTATTCGCCTGCAATGTCGCTAATAAAATTATTGATGATTCATGAGGGTATTTAGATCATAACAACAATGGACTCTTGATTGTCAATGAAAACACTAGCGTTTATTCAAAGGTCAGAAATCAGTAAAAATATCTGTATGCTTTCAGAGGGTCAAAATATTAATTGGATGGGAGTATAAAAGAAATAGAATTTCATTGCTGATCAGTGATGCCTTAATTTAGTCTTCGCACTGAGAAAATGTCGCCATATATAAGAGAGAGTATCTTGTTCTGCTTCATCCTAAAAAACAAAGAACGATGACACCTCCCCTCCCCCGTTTTATATACAGTCACGAAAATCCATCTGCATTGCAGTCATCATTACAAATGATAACTTTGCCAGATCCAGTTCCATAAATTGATATATTGGAAGAACTGGCATGAATATGTTTATGTCCTGCCATTCTAAAGAATATGTGTGAGGTTGGTTTTATGTTTTACATGCGAATATTAGGATTTTTAAAAATATATAGTATATATGACTATATGTATCTTGGTCTTTATTTCAGGCAAAGAAAAAATTAAGCAAATAGAAAGCTTTGATCTGTGTTCATTTATATGGACGTACTCTGAGATACATTGTCATTTTTGATAAATGTGGGAAATTGAGGCACAGAAGTCTCCTCTAGGTGAGAACCAAACAGCAGATGACAAATAGGGAGAGACTGGGATGGTGCCTCTGCCTTATGTGCTTCCCTCGCTGGTCTAAACAGCAGATTGCCCTCGATGCTAGAAGGAATTCTTTAAGAGGAGGCCTGCGTCCTTAAAGTGAGAGATGAACTCTGAAGCTAGACACTCTCAGCTATTCTCCTTCCTCCTTCATTTCTGGAAGGTGAATTTTGCCTTTACAAGAGCTTGGTGTAAAGCAAGACTTACAAGGTAGTTCTTGGGCTTCTGCAATTAGCACACGACCCCTGTTGCACAGAAAATGCAAACAAATAGGTCCATTTTCCTTCAATGCGAGGAATGGGTGCATCAATGGTATAGTTTCAGGGTAATGAACCAGTATGTCCCTAATAGATATGTATTGATGAAATACTTTAGACAATGAACAGAATCATAACACGAAATTTAAAAATACCTTGAATTTCCCTGAGAAAGAGGTCCTTTGTGCATTTTTATTAAAAGGCATTCTCAAATATTGCCTGCCACATTTTTATTTACCTAGATTTTTATTTCAAAGAAGACAGCTAATCTATAGTTTTCATGTGCCCTTTTCCAATTAGTTGCCCCGAAATCAGTGAAAAAGTAACTGCTCAGTTCTCTTTGAAGGGAGAGCTGGCTAATCCAAACGAAAGACACCTCACAGTCCCATTTCAAGAATTAGCAAATCCTCTTTGTTGCTCCTTAGGGACCACTGAATGACTCAGCTCAAAAGCCCAGCAAAAATCTGCCAGCCAGATCATAAACAATATATTGTCTATCGCTGGCTGGTTTCTGGAAAGAAATCTTTAAAAAGAAGAAGAACAATTGTTAAGGACCATCCCATTTCAGTGAAGAGAATATAGCAAAAATACTGACACACGTCTGGACATGCTAAAACCTCTGGATTCAAAATCCCTAAATCCACACTTCTCTCCCTCTGCCAGGTCTCATGAGCTGCTCTGACCACCGGATGGGACCCCTTTGCTATCCCTGTCAGATTGTCAGAGGGAAGAAGATCTGGAACAGTGCCCAGGGACCCTGGTGCGAGGAAGGAAAACATTCAATGTGGAAGCAAATCTGGGGACAGAGCGGGGTGACATCTAAAAGACAGAATCCATCACGAGCATTGAAACAGCAGAAGCAGAGCGGGCATACTTGAATGAGAGGGCTTGAGGAAGGAGGCCAGACAGCACCTGACAAACAAAACTGCTTATTATTTAGTTGGATATCGGGGAGGGGGAACAATGGTGCTTAGGCTAGGAAGCTAGCTCTCTACTCAGGAGTGACCCCTGACGGTCCCGGGGATCGAACCTGGGTCTGGATGGAAGCAGCCTCATGCAAGGCAAGCTCCTTAGCCCCTGGACTATCTCTTCCTCCCAGGCCGCTGCTTTGTATTTGCTCCCCAGGTCTAAGACTAGACAGAGAACTGTCAACGCCATATGGCAAACCTGCACTGCATTCCAGGCTGCTTCTTCCCTCCCCTCGAAAAACTTCTAAAGAACAAAAGCCCAAGTGCAAATGTCATTTTGGCTCCAATGAGGAGAAGGGGTGTGTGTGGAAGGATGGGGGGGGGCTAAAATGGCAGAAACAAGTTACTAGAATATAATAAATCCACACACAGAGAAAAATTCTAATTGCTCTCTTAAAAGAATCCATCTGATCATCTATGCTTTGCTCTGGGAAAGCCCTCTAGGGGTAGGAAGAACTTTGGAACACATCCAGTCATGTCTTTCTTCTAATATGCCTTCATTTCTGACTAGCTCTCCTGATTCACCTGAGGAAACTCTTCTCATTCCTTCAATGTAAACTCCGCCACCTTGCCCGAACTCCAAAAACCGACTATTAACTCTTTCCAAGTTACTTCTGGTTGAACCCAGCCTCTCTCTGGATGTTTTCCATGATGATGTATATGCCTTTCTTTTATGCATTTCTGAGTGACTTTACATCCTGGAAAATTCTTTTTCACTGTGAGCCAAACTGAACTCCCTATAATTTTACCATGCAATTGAATAAACAGTGAGAGAATGGCACCTCCATAGGATTAAAATAGGTAGGAGGTATAAAAGTGAAGAATATACAGTCTCTGGCCTGAATTTAAATCCTGGCTCTGGGAAACGTTCCTTTCCTCTGCATTTTTACATAATATGTGCCTATCACAGTGCTACCAAAAGGATGGGAATTCTGAAAAGCTGCCATGGCCCTTCTAGGGTGGCTCCCCTCACTCTCCTAGTTCCTTCTTCCCTCGTACCACACTTAAAAGCACTGTTGGATGCAGCTATGCAATCTCTGTTGGATAACATTTGGTTGTCCTTGCTCCTCCTGCAGGGACCTTAGGTTTATTAGTTACTCCCACAACATTGCTCCTGAGGCACACCCAATTCCATCAAGCATGAATAATCCTATATTGATTTTCTCTTTCCTTTATGTCATTTGCATGGTTTAGTTAAGCAATGTCCTTTTTGTATAGACACAGGAAGACAGCTCATGCTAGCTTTTGTAACATGGGAGTTAATAGACTCCATATAATATTTAATCTTAGGCATCCATATGTTTACTTGACTTAAACTTCAGTTGCCTTTACTTCCTAACATCCCCCAAAGCAGGGTCCCGACAAAGAGACTGGATGGGCCCAGGGCAATCTATAAGCTACCCTGATATTGGAAGGGGACAAGCTAAGCACCATAAGTATAATGAGTTAAGAACATGGTCATAGAACAAGCTCTGTCATGACCCAAAAAGAAGAAATTGAATAAGGACCCTGGTGTGGTTAGGAAAGACTAACCTGTTCATACAAAATGACTAAAAATATTATAAGAAGTAAATTTACTATGATTGGTTAAATGACTTGCTGGCTAGGGAAAGGAGAAAGCAATACACCCTGGATGGAACCCCACCCTTGAGCAGATCTCCTAGTAATCAGATGAAATTTTGTCTTTGAGTTAATCTCTAGAATTTCCCCTGAAGGACTGGCTTTACATCTGTTTGCTGTGGTGACAACGTTCAACTCACCTATGTGTACCCCCAACCTTCATGATTTCTATATAACTATGTTGTATGGGGAGAGAAGGGGCAGGACTTTGAGGTCTATGAGAAGACTAGGATGATGGAACCATGATGACTGGGACTACAACCAAAACCACAACTATGATTGTGCGGTAAGGGAGAGATCAGACCACATCGGGGAGGAGAGAGAAAGCAAAATGACTACTGGGGCTGGAGCAATAGCACAGCGGGTAGGGCGTTTGCCTTGCACGTGGCCAACCCGGGTTCGATTCCCGGCATCCCATATGGTCCCCGGAGCACCACCAGGGGTAATTCCTGAGTGCAGAGCCAGGAGTAACCCCTGTGCATCACCAGGTGTGACCCAAAAAGTAATAAAAAGGTGACTAATGACCATCCTGGGGCCCAATTTCTCTATTCCCCCAGTCCTTTGTCCATCCAGTGCCGTGGGCCAGCTAAGGGAATATGGTTCTTGGCCACCAAATCCTCACATCCCGCGTGTCCCCAGGTGCTTTCTTTTGAAATTCACAGCTGGCATCCCTGAGCCTGGGCCTGAACCACCAAATGGTGGGTATCTAAAGATACCCAGAGGACTGCATTGGTCGACCCCCACTTACAGAGGTGAGTGGAAGAACAAATATTTGGGTTGCTGAGAACTGAAAAGTCCTAGCTGCATCCCCCACTCAGAAGAATGTGGGATAGTTGGTATTTTAGGATGCTGGGAGTTAGAATCCTTGCCGTGCCCCCACTAAGATGGGGCGGAATCTGGGCTTCCCCAGGCTCTTCCAGTGTTTCTCAAGCCAGATTGAATGGGCCAAGCCATTTATGGATTTGATTCAGTATCTCTCCCGCAGAACAGGGGGCCCCCAAAAACTGAATTTCCAGAGACCAACTCCAGGCCTGCTTTAAATTAGTTTATGAAATAAACCCATGGTTCCAGGATGAAGAGACTCTAGAGACCAAGATTTGGAAAGAAGTTAAGAAAAGTGTCTACATGACATCTAAGAAAGGGACTGAGATCCCCAAGGAATTCTGGGTTACATGGGAGTTCTGGAGAAGCACAGCTGAGAAGGAGAATATGAGGGATAAGACACCCTCAGCTCCTCAGGCCATGCCCAAGTCCTTTCAACATGTTTCCAGTTGAAACGCACTCTCAAAGGAAAAATATTTCTGATGCCGGGAAATTAATGTTTCCTACTGAGACACCCCAATTTCTTCCATATAGCTACACTTCCAGAGCAGCAGATGAAAGTGATGAGGATGATGAGCTCGCTGCCACTTCCTCAGATTCAGAATCCGAGAGTGGCTCAGTAGAGAAGGCTTCCCGCTTCTCAGCCAAGAAGGCTCTGGGCCACTCAGGACATACTCCCAATCACCCAGTCCAGCTGGAGGAGAAGGAGCCTCCATCTTATCAAGGGTCAAGCATGGATTCACCCAGCCATTTCAAAAAGGCCTGTGCTTCGTACGGACCTATATCTCTGTACTGTAAGGAATATCTTACAAGACGGAGTAGAAGTGCTTATTGGGTACCCGAAGATTGTCACCTGGTCTCTAAGATGTGCTAAAGGCCCTTCCCAGTACATGCAGTGGAGGATGTGGTTCAGTGATGAGCCAAGGCAAAACTTCATGACTTAGGTCATTCTGGACTAAAGTTTTCAGGGATTAAATTGATTTATGAGATGTTAATAGGTGAAGAGAAATGGCAAGACTCAAAAAGGCAAGTCATCTTCTCTCTCACAGGCAGCCATGTGGGCTAGGGAGAAGATTGATGCAGATGTTGAATTTAAGGGAAGCTTTACAAAGATTTCTCAGGGGGCTTCTGAAACCTATGCAGACTTTATAGGGAGGTTGATGGGTGCAATTGATAGGCAGATTAAGTGTAAGGTGACTCAGGAAAACCTGTCTAAACAGTCGGCTTTTGAAAAGGCTGTTCTGCACCCCATTAAAGAAAAAGAGGACAGAATGGGGCACACTACACGAAGGGTGTTGTAATATTTGTTTTGTTAAACATCAGGCGCAGAAGAATGCTATCAAGGCCTATGCAGTACGGGGAGAAGCTCAGAAAAAAATGTTTCAGTAGTGAGAAATCAGGTTTCAACAAGATTGAGGGAACCAAGTCCACTTAAAACATGGCTCCTAAAAAGAAGGGAAGCCTAACTGGGAGAGTACGGGTCTCCATCCCTGCCTGTTCCTTAGGGACAACTGCAGGTTATAGGAAAATCAAGGGGCTGGAGTTTTCCGGTTTGGGGGCTGGAGTTCCCTGACTTGCTGCCTTCCTTCTCTGCTCTTGGGAGAGGCATCAGTCTCTAGAGAAGGACTTACTCTCTACGCCTGGGCAATGGGCTTCTGATAAAATAATTGGGGAAAATTCAACACTTGAGAAGGGTAAATTCTCAAAAGTTTGCAGAAACTGCCTAAGGACCTGATGATCCTACATACAAAGACAGGGGTCGCTGTTCTATTAAAAGCTGGGCTTGGAATTAGCTCCCAGGACCACCATCCAAAGAACTCCTACTGGAATTTTCCCAGACCAAGTACAGATACCTGTGGAAATGTACCTCTGAAAGATACTACCAGAACATCCTCAAATTCCTACCATACCTTATGACTACCCTTTTATAATACAACTCTGCAGCTTCTCCCATTCCAAGGTGATGTTAATATTTGGGTTGAAACTGTGAATTTTAAGGGTAGTTCAAGAAAACATACTTCTTTGGGATCCATGATTGTGGGATGATTATTGGGACCCTGAGTTTGCTCTGTGAATTCTGAGAAAATTGACTAGAAGACCTAAGACTGCAGTGAGATCCCAACCACCCAAACACTTGACCAAGCCAATCTATAAAATGGTTTTATTAAACTGTGGCTTATTCAAAGCACTGTGTTTGGGGCATGGGATGTTAAGTATCCAAAACTCTAAAGTACAGAAAGCCTTACCCAGCCCACTCCCTAAAAGATTTTGTGATTAGGACAAGATTTTTCCATTTTTTCCATAAAGAACTTAATTTAAAAAGTAAACTTAATGGTTTCCTACTTATTATATTGAGATATGTCCTCATTAATGTATTCTGTTTGAGTAAACCTCATAAATAATTGTGTTTATTGAAGTTATTTCAGTTCATTTTTGTCCAACTAAATTAGATTGGCAATGGAGGGTCTTACTCGAGGGTAAAGGGTTGAAGTTTAGGCCTCCTCTCTCTAACTCTTTCCTTTTTAAGACAGTGTAAACTATTTTCAACAGGATTATACCCATCTTCATGGTCACTAACAATGTTTGGGGCTCCCCTTTGTCCTCATCAGCATTGCTACTGTTGCCAAATTTTGACAATATGGTTCCAAGTGGTATTTTGTGCCTCTACCATAGCACAGTGGGTAGGGCATTTGCCTTGCACGCAGCCAACATGGCCGACCTATGTTCAATTCCTCCGCCCCTCTCGGAGAGCCCAGCAAGCCACAGAGTGTCACAATGGAGACGTTTCTGGGCCCACTAGAGCAAATCGATGAACAAAGGGAGGACGGGACAGTGACGGTGACCATAACTGTTGGAGTTACATGTAATTTTGTTGTCCATTCAGGTTTCTTCAATAAAACGTTTGTCTCCTTCCCCCATTTTACTTTGTCTTTTTATCTACAGAAAAATTGAAAAGGTACAAATTCTCAACCTTTGGTGGAGACACATGCAGTTCCAATACCCCCTGCAATGGGTGATTTGGTTATCTGTTTTTTCCATTGTTCCTTTCTAAATGTAATTTTAATGAGGCCAAATTTGCTATTCGTTTCCTCTATGAAATCCTTTCTTAACCCAAGGTCATAAAAATACTCCTATTTTTAACTGTAGAATTTTTAAAGTTTTTCTTTTACTCTCATAGTTTAAAGCCACCTGGAATTTATTCTGTCACCAAGATCTAATTTTAGTTGTTTCCATATGGGTAACCAATTGTCCTAGCACCATAAACTGAGGAACCCACACTTTCCTTACACCGTGGTCAAGTCTCATGTGTTCCTGTATGGACTTTTCTATCACTGGACTCTCCTTTCCCCATTCGGTCAGTAGAATAATGAACTTAAAGCTGATTCTATACTAAGTCTGCTGGAGTTTTTTGTTGTTGTTGCTGCTGAAAGTTAACAGAGTTTAGATAAAGTCTCTACCAAATCTGTCTTTCAAAATTATCTTGGGTACTTTTCTTCTGTTTTGCAAAATAAATCCTCTACAAGAACACCTTCCTCTGGAGAATATCAGCGAACACCCATTACTTACTTGAATATAAAGGTCATGCAATACAGATTCTTCATTTTTTCATCATTGCAGTTATACAACAGCATCCCACAGAAAAGAGAGAGTGAGTTAGCTCATAGGCACGAGAGTGAGAAAGAAAAGAGAGACACAGAGAGAATATGTCCCTAAAATAGATTTTCAAAATGAAAAATTCCACAAATTACTGGGTGTCATGATTAAACGACAAGAATTGGAAGCTTTGGTTTCCCTTGTTGACTGCTAGCAGCCCAGTGCTGTCTTGAAACAGAATGCTAGTATCTTCATTTTACTTCCCATATATAAGGTTGGGGAAGTCTCTGATTACCTACTTAATTGGGTTTTATTTTGTTTCTGTTTGTTTCTACCCAGTCTGAATTTTAGTTATTCCAAAGGAGATGTTCCTGATACCCATTCCTTTATTACATTGTGATCTCTTTGATTTTATTGTAAGGAACAACCTTGCTATCAATCACTTTCTCTGGACTCAGCATAGTCCCTTGACTCTGACATTATACTCCAAGATTAACTTTAACTAACCTCTTAGCCAACCAGTTGAATGGATGATTGGAATTAGACTCAAGGATCCATTCTGCTCAGTGGTACTGTTATCTTTTTTCTTTAAATAGTAAAACACAACATAAAATTGATCATTTTGCCACCTCAGAAAAATGGCATTTAATACATTTGTATAATACAACCTATAATGGTTCCAAACTGTTTTTAATCCCAAAGGAAACCTTATACTCATAAAACAGTTTCTTTCCATTCACCCAGCTCCTGGAAACCATTATTTCACTCTGTGCCCCTATAAATTTAATTATATCTGGCATATAATATAAATGGAATCACACAGTATTTGATTTTTCTGACTGGCTTATTTCACACAACATAATGTCTTCAACATTCATCAATTTTGTAGCTGGTCCCTTCTTTTTTGTGGCTGCACAACATTCCACTATGTGTATGTGCATACCAACATACAAATACACACAAACGTGTGTGGTCTGTGTGTATACATATATATATATATATAGAGAGAGAGAGATAATGTGTATATATGCCTACATGTATATACCCATTCATCCATTAATACATATTTGATTGTTTTCAACATGTGACTTATGGTTAATGCTACCAAACACATTTTGTGTACAAGTTTCCATGTATACACTTATCTTCTTTTCTATTGGGAAGATGTGGCTAGGTCATATGGTAATTTCATATTTCAAATTTTGAGAAACTGACAACCAGTCTGCTCACGACTGCATCATTTACAGTCTAACCAGCAATGCCTGGAGTTTCTCCACAATCCTGCCCACACTTTGTCATTTTCTGTTTGCATTCTAGTTATTATTACTGTTGTTATTGTCAATTACCACCCTAATGAGTAGAAAGCTAGATCTCATTTTGATTTTTATTTGCATATCCTTAATGATCAATGATGCTGAGGATATTTTTATGTGTCTGTTAGCTATTTCAATTTCTATGTTTTCAGGTGTGTCCATTCAGTTCTTTGTCGATTTTAAACTGAGTTGCTTATCATGTGGTTGTTAGATTTTAAGCGTTCTCCATTCTTGTCATATATAATTTGCAAAAATTTCCTTCCATTATGTGGACTTTCACTCTCTCCATAACATCCTTAAAACACAAAAGCCTTTCATACTGATGAAGTTCAACATTTTCGGATGCCTGTTTTTGGTGATTCATCTAAGAAACTACAGTTCAATTCATGGTCATAAAGACTCACTCTAATGTTTTCTTCTAGTCATTTTATAGCTTTTTTAAGATCAAATATTTAGACCTTTGATCCATTTGTAACTATTTCATTATTTGGTGTGAGTAAAAAGTCAGCTTCATTGATTTGCACGTGAATATCCCAGCACCACTATAAACTTTTAGGAAGTCAAATCAGTAATAAAACACTTCAGGAATGAATCGGTTAGGGCTAAAAGTAAACAGCCCTCTGCTTAGCTAAACATTTTAAGACTGGCCTAAAATTGTTTGTATTCATGATAGTAATAGTTATCAAAGTCTCAATTTATATGTATCATCCAATAATCAGTCAAGTTTTATTGTTGCAAAATTCTTAGAAGTCCCATCCCATGCCACCATCCTACCTTTTATAAACACTCAAACATACTTTTGGGGCCTGAGAGATAGTATAGTTTCCTTGCATATGGCTGACCCCAGTTCAGTCGCTGACACTGCATATGCACGGCATATGCCACTGGCTGTAATCTCTGAACATGCAGCCAAGACCAAAGCACAGTTGGCTGTGGCCAAAATAGAAATCAAAAACAGTAACACTCTTCTTTTTTTTTTTGATTCTCTAAACATAGTTTTATTTTTTTTATTTCTAATGAAACTTTAATGCCTCAATTGAGATTTTCTTTCTTTTTTTTCTCAATTTTTATTAGTGAGACATCATGAGGTACAGTTGTAGACTTACAAATTTTGTGCTTGGGTTTCAATTATACAATGA
>JAOXYA010000005.1:6823756-6845831 GCA_028565675.1 Sorex palustris | reverse complement strand
GAGGAATCGAACTCGGGTCGGCCATGTTGGCTGCGTGCAAGGCAAACGCCCTGCCGCTGTGCTATCGCAGCCGGCTATATATATATATATATATATATATTTAAAATTTGGTAACTCTTCATGGAATACTTAAGAGCTAAACCGCCTTTAGCTCTCCTTTACTCTCAATTGTTCCTCCTCCAATGCCTATCCCTTTGCCCTTTTTTCCTTATCTGCAGGACTACCATGAGGGAACAAACATTAATTCAGTCCTTTGCAAGAGTTAGAGTCCCTGCAACACCTACAGTGACCGTTAACTACACTGTCGCTCAATCTGGCTGACCCTTCACAACCTATTTGTTGTTCACAGGGTGTCTCTTTGCTCTTCCTATGCCCCCCAACTGCCATTGATACAAGAACAGGAAACAAACAAAAACAAAATCAGTTCTGAAACAAGAAAAAGAATCAAGAAAAGGGGGCCAGAGAGATAGCACAGCAGGAAGGGCATTTGCCTTGCACATGGCTGACCCAGGTTTGATCCTTGACTTTCCTTATGGTCCCCTGAACACCGCCAGGAATAATCTCTGAGTGCAGAGCCAGGAGTAACCCCAAGCATGGTGGGTTGTGGATCACCCCCCTTCCTAAAATCAATTTTTAAAAAAAGCAGTCAAAAGAAGCAAAGTGACAACTCAGCACATGTAAAAACAAAAAAAAGCTACAACAAAAAGAAAATCAAGGAAACACTAAAAAAAAAATCACCATACTGGTTTTGCAGATGTGTTGAGGTTAAAATATATACTTTTCGATACATAGACTTTCACCTCTCCTTTTCTTCTCCTTTTAAACAAACTAATCACTTATACCTAAACAAACAAACAAACAAAACCCCATAATATCAGGGACTGGAGCAATAGCATAGCAGGTAAGTAGTTTGCCTTGCACACAGCCGACTGGGGTTAGATTCCCAACATTCCAGATGGTCCTCCAAGCACTGCCAGGAGGGATTCCTGACTGCATGAGCCAGGAGTAACCCCTGAGCATCATCGGGTGTGACCTAAGGAAAAAAAAACACAATATCCCAAAGAAGTCAGTTAACTTTCCCTGATGATACCTTGGAAACAGAGCAAGAAACGTTGGGAACAGCCTATGTTGGTGCCCCCCACCCCTTTTACTCTCTTCTCTGCTCCCCCCATCTGACTTCCAGAACTCTGCTGTGAGTTCTCTGAAGAACAAACCACCCAAACCAGGCGTGCTCACACCCAGGCTGGGCTCAGACTTGTTTGAAAAACAAAACAAACCAAAAACCAAGATGTTCCTAAGCTCCTCCTCCAAACCTCTGCTCTTATCATAGGCCACGCAAGGTAGAATTCAATGAGACTCCAGATTTAAGCCATGACTTTACATTTTTAACTATTTTCCCCACTCTGAGTGTTCTCTCACCACCTCCCCACTTTGGTACCTGCAAACCACCACTCCCTCCTGGGGAATGAGGATTTCTCCTACTGCACATCACCGGACTCTCACGGGGATGCTCGAGCCCTTAATCCAGCAGAGAGAATGAGGCGCATGCCAAGGAAGCTGACTTTGCCTAACTTTGACATGGATTCCTCTCTGCAACCCACAGGTTGGCTCACAGAGCTCAGTAAGGCGTACGATCCTCCTTAAGAAATGAGAATCCATGGGTTGGAGCAATAGCACAGCAGGTAGGGCATTTGCCTTGCACACGGCAGACCCAGGTTCGATTCCCAGCATCCCATATGGTCCCCCGAGCACCACCAGGAATAATTCCTGAGTGCAGAGCCAGGGGTAACTCCTGAGCATCACCGGGTGAGACAAAACAAAAAAAAAAATGAGAATCCAGAAAACAAGAATATAGGGGCTAAGGGGCTTGCCTTGCTCGAGACCAACTTAGGTTTGATCCCCAGCAGCACATATGGTCTCCTGAGCACTTCCAGGAGTGATCCCTGAGGGCAGAGCCAGGAGTAAGCCCTGAGCACCACCAGGTGTGCCCCCCCCCCAAATATAAATAAATAAATAAATAAGCCATTATTCTGACATTCGTACATTTCCTGGCATTTAGGGGAAAAATGTTAATATTGTGGACTTAAAAAAGTTACTATGAATTATTGATTTAGCCTTGATTATCTGCTCTGGGGAGTATTTTGTGTTGGCTGTGTCCTGTCTTAGTAACTTCTTTTCTTTTCTTTTTTTTTTTTTCACCTTTTAGCAGAATTTGTCACTGTTAATGGTTTTACTCCACTTGTTAATTCTTACCGACACTGTTGCCATCCTTATCCTCATCTAAAATAATACCTGAAATGATCAGATAGATGAATTCGAATGAAATTATTAAATTCATCAGGTAGTCACTTGATAAGTACCCACGGAACAAAATTTGTGATTAGTCATTCTAATATTAACATGGGGGTGAAGGAATCAGGCATTAAACAAGAATGCACAGCGACAAAAAAAAATCCCTAAATATTCTCAGCATACAAAGAAAACAAATCTGCTGAAAGACAGGCCAGTCAGTGCAGGCGCTCCTGTCCTCCTATGGCTCTGGTTTGGTTTCAGCTGCTTAAGTAATCACATAAGCTTTAGATAGATGAGTAGGAGGAAAAGAAAACAAAGTTAAGTACATGCATATGGAAAACTAACATGGATGAAGATTCTAATGACATTTGGCAGGTATGTGTGTGTTGTGGGGGGTGGCTGGGGGGGGGGCATGGGAAACGAGGATGTATATCCCCTGTGTTCAAGAAAGGGTACTCCAAGGCAGATGATAGGGGTGTCCCAGGATGAGGAGAAAGTGACAGTTTTCTCTGACAAAAAAAAAGGCATTTCCATTAAAACAAACAAGCAGCATTCCTAATTTTGAGTCTAGCCCTGATGTTCATCTTATAGAGAGTTAAGGAATCGCTCAAAGTCACTTGTGTCCTGACAAGGCCTTGATCACCTCAGCGAGAATAAGCCAGAGGCTAGAGTGACATAGCCAGGCCAGGCATCTGGAAACGTGGCGTTTCAGCAGCAGTCTGAAGGACGGGAGCGCCAGTGTAGAGGACAGGGGAAGGGAAGATCCACACAGCATGGGCACGGGGTGCACAGGTCCCCATTTGGGGACAGCATCAGCCAAGGCGCCCTCGCTCAGCTCAGTGAGGGAGTGAATTCAGTGAGAATTCAAAGCTGGAGCTGAGGTGACTGAGGTAAGCAGATGCCAACGGCTTGCAGGGCCTTTGTGGACACAGCAAAGAAACAGGATTTGATTCCAGTAAAACTGAGGATCCACTGGGGGGAATTCAGCCAGGGGACTAGATAACGTATTTATTATAATACAATCGGAAATGTTTCGAAGGTATCACTTGGTGGTGTGGGGACAGAGAATCTCTTGCCCCCACACCAGGCTATCTTCACTGGGGCCCCTGCAGAGGAGGGTGGACAGAGTCTTCCTCCCTGCCCCAAGCAGAGCCCGGGTAGCTGAAAACCTCCAGAACCAGTCACAGCCATGCTCAAGGCCACTCTCCACACACTCGGACAAGCCTCACCCATGAAGGAAACGACAGAGGAGCCCAGATATGTAGGACCCAGTGCTGAGATCTCCAAGCCTGCTTGGATTGGGATTGGGTCCCCTCCACCCAGATCCCCAGTTTCCCATTAGTTTGGCAGTCACACCCACAAACTGCCTCCAGTGCCATGAAATCTCATCATTGGCCAAGATCCAGAGACTATAAAACAAAGCTCTAGCTTTGTTTTATAGCAAAGCAGTTTTTCCTGGAGTGTGCGGCCACATTTGTGGCCATGTGACCTCTTAGGCTCTAGCCCACTGATGTACCTAAAGCAGCACACATATGTTTGGTTTTAACATGCTTGCTTGTATTCTCTTATATACAGGCTTAAAGGGCCCCAGAATAAAATCAACAACCTTTACACACTTTCCTCTTATTGCGGTGGGAAGATGCTCACTGGTTGGGTCAGTATTTGAATATTATGTGTAATGAAATATTGTGAACTACCTTATGAAAATAAAATGTATAAAAATTACAGAAAGTTACCGTGAAGGCCAAGAAGGAAAAGGGCAGAGTAGAGTCAGAATGGAAGCAGAAATCTTCGGGATGCATTTCCCAGGCAGAACACTGGGATTTGTTGATCGATTTAGACACTTACACAGATTTACAAGAACATCTGACTACTATCAATCTATATAAACAATCAGTCATGGCTTCACATTATGATTATAATGGGTATGATCAGCTGGATGGATGATACTAATTTACAGAGAAGAATAATTTACAGAAAATACTAAAAATACATCTGTAATGAAGGTTCTTCCGAAGAAATATTAAACACCTTTCAGTTGAATACACTTTATAGTTATTAGCAACAATTTAAGAGCTTTATTCAACATCTGCTAAAAAAAATCAGTACAATGGCAACATCACCGTTTTCATACCTAGTGTACCTCTGACTAATTTTTGAAGGGTGGAATAGATCATTCGAGAAGGGATCTGCAAAAAGAAAAAGAGTAGAAGAGAGTTTCTAAAATCAATCTTGTGGAACCTTGTCTAGTTTAAATGCATTTTACTAGCACAGAAAAAGCACTCCCTGACCCTAGAGAAGTTAGATTTAATAAAAGAAGCCCCAGTGGTTGTTTGCTTTAGATTTGGTGCTGCATCTGAGCAGTGCTCAGGACTCCTTGCTCCATACTCAGGGATCATTCCTGGTAGTGCTCAGAGAACTGCATATGGTGCCAGAGACAAAAGCAGAGGGCCAAACATACAGTGGAATGATGCACTGTCTTAACCCCTATATTATCTCTCTAGCTCTGGGAAGCCAAGATTTAGTGTGAGATATTTCATTTTGAAATTTTTGTATTCTTTACATTTTTTACTGCTAATTTTTATTTTTACTGAAATCACCATGAGATAGAGCATGGCAAAGCTGCTCTTGATTGGGTTTTAGTCATACAGTGTTCCAACACCCATCCCTCCGCCAGTGTAATTTCCCATCATCAGTGTCTCCAGTTTCCCTCCCATGCCCCCAAACAGCCCCTTGAATGCGCCAGGTCTCATCAAAAGCTAAGCAGGGTTAGATCTGGTTAGTACTGGATGGGAGTGTAAGATATTTTAAAGATGAAGCTGAAGCTTAGACAAACTGAAAAAGCCCACACAGAGTTAGGATATTTATTCCTTTGTTGGTGCAGTAGGATACTGTCCATTTGTGTTGATGCAATTCTTATCTTCCCATGGAAAATACTCCAACACAATGAATGTGTGTGTCTGCGTGTGCACGCCTGTGCCTGCACAAGTGTGTCTTAATGGCCACTTATGCGGAGTACACATCTGGAAGGGCACTTAGGAAACTGTCAGGAGCTCTTGCCTCCGGGAGAAGGAAACAAAGGGATGTAAGTGGGAGAAGTATGGATACGCAAAAATATAGGCAAGAAGCAAAGAAGGCAGAGCCGAAATAGCTATTTGAAGGCAGTGGAGTGAAAACATATAAAGCTGATACATTCAGATGCTTCGATAGCATGAGTACATTTGGTTATTACTGAAGAAAACTGATTCTAGGGTGAATACAGTGTGCGGTCACTATGTCTTCTCAAAGTCTATTTTGCTTTCTTAAGACACATATTGCAAGACAACATGAAATCTGTTTGTGCAGATAAAAAGAGGGCAGATGGTAAGAAATCGTGTTCTCGAAGGATCGCCGATAAGTCGGAACCGGCTCCAATCTGCTGGACGTTGGACTTCCAAATTTTTCACTTATTCATATGTGGCTCTTTCACTTCCATGAATTCAGTTAAGTGATGCTCTGCTGGGAAGGACAGCGAGAGGAAGACAAATGTCTATTTTCTTAAGCTAACGAGTGCAGAAGTGGGAGAGACAAGAAGAGCAAACGAGAAAGCAGGCTTGGCATGCTTCCCAGATCCCATCGGTAGGGACAGGAGGAGGCGGGGGCTGCTTCGTCTCAGGAATCCACAAGGCTGACCAGTCTCCTCACTCTTCGCTGGCCCTTCCATATGGACACTCCTCCACTTCCTCCATAGACTCAGTACAGGCCAATTTGCTTGACCCATGGCTTTCTTGAACTAGCACCTATAACTTCAACCAAATGTGTGTGTGTGTGTGTGTGTGTGTGTGTGTGTGTGTGCGCGCGCGCGAAACTTTCATTTCTACTGCAAATGCCAACTCCCAATTTCTTTGTGGAGATTTCTCTAGATGACCCAAGCCACTAAAATGAACATATCCACACATGATTCAGAACTCTTCATTTCTCAGACCTTCTGTTCCCCGGAGTTGGGTGCAGGGGAGGACACCCCTGTGTCCTTTTCTGCAGGACAAGTAATCAAAAGCACATCAGAAGGGTTGGACCACTGTCCATTGTAGCACTGTCCTCCCGTTGTTCATCGATTTGCTCAAGCGGGCACCAGTAACATCTCCATTGTGAGACTTACTGTTATTGTTTTTGGCATATCGAATACGTTCATGGGTAGCTGCCAGGCTTTGCCGTCTGGGGGGGATACTCTGCTGGGCTCTCTGAGAGGGGCGGAGGAATCAAACCTGGGTTCGCCGAGTACAAGGCAAATGCTCTACCCACTGTGCTATCGCACCAGTTCTATCAGAAGGGTTAGCAGAGGAAAATATCTATTAAATGGTTAGAAGTGGGATAAACAAAGGTTGTGCAAATCCCAATTCTGCCCAAGAGAGAAGGTGCATGACACAGACTGGGCTAGTTGAGGGGTCTGAGATGTGAGATTTGACACCATCGGGATGAGAGGTTGGTTTCTCCTTGAGAGTCAAGTTGAGATTCTCAGATAGATAAGGACTTGGTTAGGTAGGAGCTTGCCCTTAAGATACGATATGGCACCACCTAGAACAGGCTCTTGAGTCTAGGCCAAGGCTTGGGAATGGTTATTCTTTCATAACTTTCATAACCAGAGCAAAAGAGCAAGGAAAAAACAAGAGTTTCTCTTCAGTTTTGGGTCTTTCTGTACTCAGATGTCCAAGTACTGTCACTCTGGTGTGGGATGACCAGAGGAGGAGTATGGAGTCTTAGGATGCTCCATCAGGGGAGAAGTCTGGAGTCTTGGGGTGCTCTGGCATAGGAGAAACCTGGTCGTAGGGTGTCCTGGCATCAGCACCTTAGCGTAAAGCATCACACCCATTCATCCAAACCAGAAATCTCCAAATTACCTTCAAAGGAGCATCACTGAAAATTTGACTCTAATTATTTCCTCTTAAATTGATATTAACACCCCATCCCAAGTGATTTACCTTGCTGAGTATACCTAGCATCTTTAAAACGGCCATTATTCAAGAATTTTATAATCCTGTGTCCAGAGGCATTATTTATGTGAACTTCTTTGGCATTCGATGGGAGATTTCTAGAGGGCAAGAAGATCTGTCTATTGTAGTTTTCAAAACTCAGAATCTAGGACAATATGGACCATATAAAAAAAAGCTAAATTTGTCTGTTAAAGTTATTTATACCACTTGATTCCAATCCCCCAAGTAATTCATTTGTACTGAAATGCATAACTAAACTAACATTTTTAAATACGCAGCATTAACTCTACATGTATTTATAATCTCACTGCAAGAATATGCAGAAGATGAAAATGCACAAGTGAATATAGGTGGATGGTTTTGGATCTGCACAGCTGCTATTATTTATACTTCAAGAATTATGAACTATGTGAGTAATGGTGCATAAGTATAAATTCATGTGATTGCCATGTGCAGGATATGTGAGAAAGAGAGAGAGAGTGTGGTACACATCTGTGTTATTCAAAACTGTGCCTATGTTTAAAACAAGTATTTTCAGACTTCACGGGATCACTGGGTACAAATCCGCTATTTCCACATTTGGTCTACACTGAACTGGATTCTCAGCAAAATTTCTCCTTCTGTGTCAAAGGGTAGCTTAGATTCATTAAGTCCAAATGGATTCAGAGATGTGACTCTATCTTTGCTCTCATTTTACTCATAATGTCGGAGAGATTTTGTTTGCTCTACTAGCTTGTCAAGTTCCCAGTCCTGGCACTTTCCAACACACAAAGATGCTAAATAAAAAGTAAAAAAAATAAAATAAAAATTTCATTTCAGTGATGTCCAACCCAGTGACAGATGTCCCCTCGCCTTCTGCTACGTTGTTGCAGACGGATCCAGACAGAAGTCATTCACAAGGAACTTTCAATTCAGGAAATGAAAAAGATGAGTTGTTTGGTTGTGTTTTATCACTTTGGGAGATTATCAGCGGTACCAAGAACACAACCCCACGAGTGAAGTTTCCAGCACAGAGCAAAACTTTCCAACAGGATGTCTGATCGTGACTGTTTGGTTGGTTTGATGTCGTCCACAAAACAAAACAAAACAAGCACAAACAAAAACCAAACAAAACCAAACCCTCACAAAACCAAAGATGTTCTGATGAGCATTTTAGCAAGCTGATTATACGTCTGATTAAAGGAATTTCTCTTTGCCTTTCTGTCGTGGGACTCAGTCCCAGAGGGAATGGGATGCAGAGCATTTGGGGAGCGAGAGAGAGGGAAGGACAGGACTCCAGACTCAGCCACAGCAGAGAAATCCAGGTACTGGCTGGAATGTTTGGAAGAATATGATTCACACAATCAGTTTTGTTAACGTTCATCACTAGAGTTACTATATTTTTCCTGTGATGAGGATTTCAGATCTATTCTCTGAGTGACTTTTCAATGCACAATACGACATGGCTAACAGTCCTAGGTTATGAGACAAGCCATGTCAGAAATGGCGCTTACAGGGTGCGTTTCCAAATTCCCTCACACATGAAAACTGACTCTACATGTTTCAACTCTAGATTTGGAATCAAACAAGCCAAACCAACAGTATAATCAAAGCTAGGTGAGATGGAAAAAAAAGTTGCAGAATAACTGCAGCAACAGAATTGCATTCCTGAAACTCAGAGAGACCTGGAGGACCCCCAAGGTCCAGGAGGGATCACTGGGCACCAGATGGGCACCCAAGACTCGATACTGAAACAGGTGGCAATGTCAGATGCTCTGTTTGGACCACCTAGGACACACAGGGGACTTATACTCCAGGAGGGACCTCAAAACTAGTCAGCATCGCCTTCCAGACAGCTCATTTTTTCTGTGCTATTTTATCTTCCTGAAAGATGAACCAAAGCTTCACTGAAAATCATGGAAAGTCGCGAGGCCGCGGAGTCCGACTCCCAGGATGGGAGAAGCATGCTGAAAGTAGACTATAGATCAAACATGATTGCCACTCAACACCTCTTTTGCAAACCACAATGTCCAAAAAGAGAAAGAGAACAAAAGGGAATGGCCTGCCACAGAGGCAGGTGGGATAAGGGGGATGGGGGTGGGAGGGATACTGAGACCCGAGGTGGTGGAAAATGTGCTCTGGTGGAGGGATGGCTACTTGTCATTGTCTAACTGAAACCCAAGCACAAACATTTGTAAGTCGACAACTGTACCTCATGGTGTTTCACGAATAAAAATTAAAAAATTAAAAACAAATAAATAAAGAGAAGGGAACTAGAATGCCATGTCACAGAAAGTCACTGCTGAGATCTGGGCTCTGGCCATTGGAAGCTGGGAGTTGGCTCGGGCAGGGGGACAAAGTCACACAGGACAGTGCAGAGCCCAGAGCTCAGAACCCAGAGTGCAGAGCCCAGACTCCTCTCCTTCCATGGAGGGGTGGAGTGGGAGGCTTTAGGAATGAGGCTCCTGGTCTGCAGGGGCTTCTCCAGGTAGGTGTCAGAATCACCTGGAAACCCAAAAGGAAGATAAAGACAGAATCACTGGTGTGAAATTGGGGGGTGGGGAGAACGAGGAGGAACTGTCTTGCCCCCTTTTAAGAGCAGCAGCAATTAAGCCCAGAGGAGGCAGGTACAGTTTACTAGTTAATTAGTCCTGGGATGAGGTGCTTTCATGTGGAATTCAGAACAGGGACACCTGGTGTGAGGCTCTTCAAAGCACACACCAGGCAAGGAAGCCAAACAACTCCAGAGAGGTCAGGACACAGAGCGGCCACAGAAGAACAGAATCTGTTTCTGACCTTCACCTTGAAGTACAGAAATGGTAACTGTGCAGGTTGCTCCCGGACCCCTGACCCCAGCCCACCCCCACCCCTAGAGGACAAACAGCTCCAGGTCCCCCTTGGGGAGTTCTAAAAAGACATGGTGTTAACTAATTGTTTTATGACCCAATTAAAAAGAAAACAGAGAGTCAGGGAAATGCAAATAGGGATCTAATGATTCTAATCACATTCTGATATACAGCACACACCCAAAGTATTGACAAGCTCTGCCAGGGTCTGGCCAGGCGGCCCAGGTAATGGTCATCAAAAATTGGAGCAAGAAAGTGCAGCCTTAGAACAAATGACCTTGTTCTAGTGAACCAGAAATTGGGCAGTTTGCTAATGGAACACCTCTCCTTGTGAATTCTAAAATGGTGAGGTCATTAAAAAAAATTGTTGCTTCTAAACACTCAGCTTGTAGACAGGTTGATAAATGCAGGTGAAGAAACATTAATGCTTACACAGAGCCAAGTCACATATGATTTCAGCTGTGGTGTCCATTGAAAGGAAAAATAATAAATTTCGGGGATTTTATTAGTGGGCTCATTCAGAAGGAACGAAGAGAAGGCATCTTGGAAACGGACGGAATCTTGGTACCTTTGGAAAACCATCACCACGAGGAATTTTACAACAGAGAACCCTACTGTTCAAAGATAGCATGAAAAGACCATCTGCCATGGGGAGGTTTAACCTAATTTTAAAGATTGCGGTTCAGGAGAAGATGGCTTAACAAATTCAGTCATCAATTATACTTGTTTCTGCTCAAGGGAGAACTTTGTGTGTGTAGGTATATGTTTGTGTGTACACACTCGTGACCGTGTATGAGAGTGAGAGTGAGAGATGAAGACACAGGGAGACAAAGGGAGATGTCTATTTATTCCCGCACACATAAATGTGTGACAAAATCAAGCTTCTGATCCATTAAACCCAAGGCATCTGAGAGACAGGGAGGTGGACAAGAAAGCAAAGAAATTGTGAAAATGTTCTTAGCACATTCTCCAGCTCTATAGCTATATTAAGAAGGAACAATGAGCCAGAAAGGGGGAACTGAATCAAAGCAGAACTATCTGGTGGTGCAAGGAAAAGAAAGTTACTCAAAGGAAAAGCCAAAATAAGGCAGGGGACTGACTTGATACTCCGTAAAGTTCACTTTTCAACTGCTATGCTTGGGGAAAAACTGACTTTTCCTGACCATCTAAAAATAATTTGCTTCCAGTTCAAGCTAGATAAATAAAAATCCAGAGAATAAATATTTCTTTTCTTTCTTTTTTTTTGAAAATCACTCATTTATTTTTTTTCTGGCTGAGTATTTACGCCTGTCCTGGACACTAAAGACAAAACTCAGACCAGAATGTGGACAAAAGAAAGTGTCCTGACTGGGAGAAAGACAGAAACCCAAAAAGCAACTACTAAAGGTGACAGAATGACCTGAGAGGGTCCCCTCAATTGTATATGTCATCCCAGACTTGCATTTCTCGCTTCTGGGTTTTTTTTTTTTTTTGTGAGGGGCCCACCTTCTGCAAACACCCTGGTTTAAAGGAGGTCAGCATTCACTTCCGGGTTCATTTTATTTAAGAGCCCCAGACCCAGCCCAGAGAGTCTCCTCCAGGACACCAGGCAAAAGACTCCAGCAGGATCTACCACCCCACATCCCACCCTCCCACAAGCCACAACCTCCTCACCTGAGCCGGGAACTCCTAGATGCTTAGGCTTTGTCTTACTCACTACCTGTCAACAGAGCTGGTTTTATGGGGTTGCAAGCCTGACCCCTTAAAGGTGGCTCGGGAAGGGGGGGCGGGAATCAGTGGATTTTAACACATTCAGTGATCACCCCGTCTGTGCTGCAGTACATCTGCTCTGGGAAAGAGAAAGGAAGTCAAGTATGTTCCCTTGCTTTCCTGAGGTCCTACCCTCTTGCAGAAATAAGACAAATCCTGGAGTGAGCACTGCTCCTATAAAAATGACCACAGGGCAGGTTATAAACGAGCCGCTCCACAGCTGACCGCAGAGAAGGGCCATCAGGATGCAGGGCAGGGCGGAGAGGCAGTGCGGTAGGAGATGCAGAGAGGGACAGACGTGGATGTCCTGGAACGTGCAAGGGGGTGGCAGGGGGCAGGCGGCCCAAGCAGGCCAGGACAGAAAGACTGCTCCGGGTTCAGGGAGTGGCAGCTGGATTTCCAAGATGTCCAGGACACAAAGGACACAAACAGGCCAGGGATCGGGGAGGGGGGGTGTCTGGGCTGAATCTGAAAAGAGGATTATTGAATTGTCAATTGACATGGGAACACAAAGGTTTCTGGAGAACGCAAAGACACCCTCTGATTTGACAACTCTTGGAATGATGGGAATGGCTGTAGGGAAAAATATATACCTACGTGACCCTCACTGAAGCATAAGGTGTCGTCTGTGGGGACTTCCTGCAGCACAGCGGGAAGAGGGATAAGAGGCCACCTCGAGGATTGGCTCGGCCTGACTCTCAACACTAACTGGGAAAGCAAGAGCCACAGTGACAGTACAATGGGGAGACGTGTGCCGAGCACTCTGCCGACCCGGGTTCGATCCTTGGCACTCCACAGGGTTCTTGGCTCCGCCAGGAGTGATCTCTGAGCACAGAGCCATGAGGTAGCCCTGAATATTGCTTAGTGAGCCCCCTTCCACCATTCCACCACCAATCCCTGCCCCCACTCCGCGTGCATGCACGCGTACGCATACACACAGACACACAGACACACAGAAGGGAGAAAGAGAACTTAATCCTCAAGGAGTTGCAAGTGGTCAGTGGATGGGAAGTTACTCAAAAGAAAATGCAGGGGTGGGGGTGTGGACAATAGTTTCTGGGCTCCCCCAGAATCACTGACTCAGACAGCACCTGCTGGCTGGCGGGCAGTGAGGAGCCCGGACTGGCACCTCGACACAGTCTCGACTTTCTGCTTCCCAGGCTTGCTGATGGGGCTTGCAGTGAAACGCGCAACTTATGTGATGCGTCCAGGCTAGATTAAGCACCTTCAATTGTTACTCCAGCTCAAACAAGAGTTTTAATGAGTCTAGTATGCTATAAAATCCCTTTTAATCTGTTCTCACTCAAAATCTCATGCCACACTTTTGAAAATACCATGTAACTCCTGTGCCGGGTTAATAAAATAGGGAAACTGGAAGGTACCCGGTCTAATGAGAGCAGACAAGACACTTTCACTTACATTTTAACATGCATATTTCAAAGGGTTCTTCCAGTTTCCCAAACTCAGCTTCTTTCTCTGTCCTCTTTCTGTCTGTCTGCCTGTCTGCCTTACTCTCTCTCTCTCAGATTTAAAAAATCAACAACTTATTAACTCAACCCTAAAATGAGTTCAATCATTATTGACAATTATACGTGGCATATGTGCTCCAATCAAGTAAAATACCCACCTAAGCTGACACCTCCTCTCCTGAGACTACACTGCACCTGGTGTGGAAGGGTACAGCACAGCACAAGAGGCATTTGGGGATGGGGGTGGGGCGGTGATGCGACCGATCTCTCTTCACAGAGGTAGAGCTGTTCAACATGAGTCGTGACAAGCTCTCACACGCGAGTTTCCAACCCAACAACATCCCCTTCCCTTCACTCAGGAGACAACAGGAACACTTACCCGAATCTGTGGGACAAAAATAAAACCAAACAAAACAAAACCAAGGGGGCCCAAGTCCAAAGTTACCTGCACCCAGGGTCCAGTTGTCGCTTGTGCCTTTGAACTAGACAAATCTAACATTAACTGCTTCGCTATGCCATCTTCTGAATGAGAGGGGCCCCTCTCTGCCTGGGAAATTTGGGCTGGGAAGGAAAGAACCCTTCTGGTACTGGACAGAACCCGTGAAAAAATACGAGTATGGTCTATTTACAATCGCTGGTTTGGTAAGTCGGCAATTGCATAGCCACGGCAGGCACAGGGCACAATTCAAGTGAGGAAGTCACCGGAGGTGAGACCCTGCCCTCTCTTCAACAGGACCTTCGAGCACTTCAAACAATTCAGAGGCAGTGCCGAGCGCATGCCAACTGCGAGAGCAGGGTCTACGCTTGTTTATCCCTGTGTTGTGTAGCAGAAGTCCCAAAGCAGAAAAAGGAAATGTGCTCGCTTCTGACAATTGAAACGTTCCCTTCATCTGCTCACACTTCCTTACATTGTAGTTCGCATTTCTCTTCTGCGAGGACTATATTGATCCTACATACAGAGATGACACCACTCCCCTCCAGGCTGGCCTGTCAATCAGGGTACCATCTCTTCACATACAACATGTCCCGTATTTTCTTTGCTAACATAGCCAGTGGTGTTTTGGTTTCGCGGTGTGTTAAGTTAACCCTACATTTTCATGCGTACTTAAACATGAAATCTAGAGATTTGGAAGAGCCCGGGCACTGACTGCAGACGCAGAAGAGGGGTGGGATGGAAAACAAATGAGAAGAGACGAGAACGTCTCAGTGGGACGGATCAGGAGACATATGTTTTATTTTAAAGACTTTAGTCTCAACACGGCGGGCCTAAACATTCTCACCCAAGGAGCTTCTCCTCTGAGTCTAGACAGGTGAAAGAGAATACTCCAAGAGGTACACTCCAGAGACATAAAGCTGGAGTCACATCAGCCTCAGCTAAGCACACTGATGGGGCAATCCTGCAGATACTCTCGCCATTTAAAAATTTGCTACCGGATGTTTCCGCTACCGCGACTGTGTGTGTCCCAAGCAACATAATAGATTATACCTCGGCTCCTTAAAGAGTACCCTGATAATATGCAAGGCTGAAATGTCAGAAGCTATTAGAAACTCTCAGATGCACAATATATCTCCATCCCCGAGTTTTCCCCTTACACTGCGAAACACCAGACAACAGGCATGCAAACTGCTCAGCTGTAACTGTTCCAAGTCGAATAATTACAACTTGTCAGAAAGAATTAATTTTCCCATTTCTCATAAAGATGTGTAAAAATTACCATGTTATTATACACTGACACTCTCTGGAGGCAGACACAAAATTTAATTTTGAATTCTTTCCGCATATTAAATTAAATCCATAAATAAGAGTTTAGGCATTCACTCGGAAGCATATGTTCATTGGGAGCGAAAGCCAACACGAACCCTGCTGTAATGGCTGTTGTAATGTTTTAATAGCTCGCTTCTTCTAAGCACCAATAAATTTACATGATCATAACAGTCGTGGGCATACAAGAAGCCCATTACTGTCTGGGCACAGGCAGCAGCGTTAACAGGATGGAAAAATGGAAAAAGGAAAAAAACTCTTAAATAAAATTAGGCAACTGCACTTGTCAGCTGCTCCATGATTGAATTTTTAATATCGTGGTCAATTGGTCAAAACAAATAATGGGATAAAATATTTTAATGTATTTAAGAACCTGTTTCTGTGGTTAGCCTGCAAAAAGAGTTCTGTGTTTGTTGGTTTTTCAAGACATGGACCCTTTCAATCTTGCTGTTTGCAACAATTTCCTCTTTAAAGACACACACACCGTAATTTTTCCATTCCTTCCAGGACATGTGCTCTCTCTGTGCCCACGTTTGAAGTTGAAGCATTTCAAATTGGACTTGGAGGGGGATTCAGTTTAGCCAGCAGAATCCCACCATAGGGATACTGCTTGGGGTACAAGGGAAGGAGCTTGGGGGGGACATGCTCCCGCTCGTCCTGCAGGCACCCCACCTGGCCAGAGAAGGCACAGACCAATTCATACTTCATGATTTAAAACACAAACAGGAAGGGAAACCCTGGCGCTTGCAGACCTTGGTGGAGGCGGGTTGGTTACTGGGTTTGTTTTCTGCATCAGTAGCTTGGGTATCAACTTTTCGAAGCAAATTCACTCTGGTTTTGGTAAAAACAAAACAAAACAAAACAAAACAAAACAAAAAAACACTGAAAAATCCACACGACATTTGTCTTTTTTTTCCTTTTTGGGTCACCCGAGGCAATGCTCAGGGGCTACTCCTGGCTCTGCACTCAGAAATCACTCCTGGTCATGCTCAGGAGACCATAAGGGATACTGGGAACCAAACCCGGGTCGGCCGTATGCAAGGCAAACACCCTACCGATAGTACTATGGCTCTAGCCCCACATTTCTCTTTCTTAAATGCTTTCCAAGGATGCAGAGTGCAGCGCCATGGAGGGTCTATGTCATGAGACACGGAGAGCTGGTTGGCACTTCTAATCCAAACCATCCAGCTGCTGATTCCAGGGGGATGTTGACAGCTGGGGACAGGAGGACGGTGTAGCAGAGAGAGAGAGAGAGAGAGCGAGAGTTTAGGAGGAGAGTTATACCTGTGAATGGACCAAGGTTCCTTCTAGGTGGGTGGGATGTGATGTTTAAAGAAGGGAGACAAGTTCAGAGTGCAAACGAGAAAAAAAGTCATTCTTTGAAAAACATGGTAGTTGGATCTGACTATATTCACCCATGCTTGAGCCGAGAACCTGTTCAAATGGAGGAATCGATGTCATTAAAATATAGTTTTGCTTGATAGCTTTGAATAGTCTTGACTCAAGATAGTTTGTCATATTCAGATGAGCGTGAGCTCTCCATTTGGAATAAAAAAAATAAAATCTAGACTGAGGAACTTGCACTGTAAAGACAGACATACTCTTTTCTGTAACAAGAAAGGACCTGAGTGTCTTTTACTCAAAGTGTGTGCTTACGTCTACATGATTTATAATCCACTGTTGTCATTTAATAGATTTGCTCGAACGGGCCCAATAACGTCTCCATTGGAGACTTTGTTGTTACTGTGTTTGGCATATCGAATACATCACAGGTAGCTTGCCAGGCTCTGCCATGCGGGCGGAAAGCCTTCATAATTGCTCACGTTTCCAAAGAAACTTAAACCTCATTAAAAAGTGATGCTGCTTAATACCAAGTAAAATCAGCAAGTTTTTAATTAGATTTATAGAAAAATGGAATTAAGGGTCCTAATAATCCAGGACGAACAGGGATGAATGGAGACATTACTGGCACCCGCTCAAGCAAATAGAAGAGAAACCGAATGTCAAGTGATCAAGTGATCAATAATCCAAGTAACACACAACTGCATCTATCAAATGAAACTTATTTTTAAAAACCAGAAATAAAAACACTCACTTGTCCCCAAAAGTTTTAGTGAAAACATAAAAGCATAAATACTGAGTACTTATGGATCAGAAATAGAATAAATATATATAAAGCCATTAGGCAATTCTGGAAAAGACACATAGCTTCCCAAAACTTTATTAAATGTTTGAAACTTTCTTCTTCAAATCTATCTCCTCAGAACTGAAAACAAAGTATATATGGAGTGTTCTAACCGCCTTTTAAATAAGTCTTCTACTACATGATTTAATCCAAGTTACTATTAAAATGGCTCACCAGGTGAAACGTATTTATATCCAAAGCGTTGCAAAGTATTATTAAATGAAGGAAAATCTGTTAGCAAGAAGCTTTAAGGAAAAAATGGCTGTGAACTGTACTTGGGGTGGTGGAAGATGGTTGATAACTTGGAAGAAAGCTAGAAGGTTTTCAGAACTAAATATCTAAGTTAACAGCAACACAAAAAAGCCTCATTTGCATGACCTCACGGCTCGAAGAGAGATTTTTGTTGAGGGATACTGGACTGAACCAGGCCTTTTGCCCAAAGGGTCTCGGGCATTGCAAGTGGCTGAAATAATTTTTCCGGAGTCCACTGACTCCACTCAGTGGAGTTCCAAGGGCCAATTACCGTCTCTGACCCTAGTTAATCCAAATATGCACAATTATCAAGCAGATTTTAGGAAACTCGTTAGAATAACAGAGCATTTCTCAAATCTATAAACGAGTCTGTTTATGTATTACTTATATGACTATATCAATGTGCCATATGCTCAAAATTCTAGTAACAATGTAAACAGGTGGTAATAAAAATGTGATTTATTAGGCCTTGAAATTTGATAAAAGGCAACTTGGTATCATTTTGTGAAAGTAAAAATGTAATTGCCCAAACCACTAAATTAATCAATGATTGAATCATGTCTATATTTAGGTGCAGTAAAGTTTGTGAATGGAAGACTTTCTTTTCAATCAGAAAATGCGGTAAGCATTTCAAGTTTTCTAAAATTTTCCTTATACTAAAATATCCAGGATCAAAATATCCTGATTTTATATTTCCCTCTCTCTTTTTCTTTCCTTCCTTCCTTCCTTCCTTCCTTCCTTCCTTCCTTCCTTCCTTCCTTCCTTCCTTCCTTCCTTCTCCCTCCCTTCCTTCCTTCCTTCCTTCCTCCCCCTACCCTCCCATTTCTTTTCTAATTATTTGATTTCTGTCTCTGACTATATTATAAGCTTCACAATTACCAGGGGAAAATTTTGTATAGCCCAGGGCACCACTGGGTGTGCACCCCCCCACTTTCCCCCACCCCAAACAAAACAACAGAACAGAATAAAAAACAAACAAACAAAGAACAATTTATAAGGTAGGCATGGGAAGATAGCTCAAAGGGCTAGTGTATATACTTTGCACGTGGGAGGCCTGGGTTTGCCACCCAGCATTTTATGGGCCCCTGAATATCACCTGGAGGGATTCCCCAAGCAGCATGCTGGGAGTAGGAGTGGGGGAGGAGGTTGTTCCCACCCCAAGTGCAGCCCTAAACAAATCAAATAGATTACAAGATAATTTCAAATGGTAGCGGACTGTTAATATTGTGTTATTCTTTTTCTTGTGGGGATATATTTGGCTCATGTGTCATAGTGCTCTGGTGTGTTTTGAGCCATACTCCATCTCATTTCTGGAGGTTTGTGTTGGGATATCCTAATTTTTTTGTCAATTTGTTTTTAAAGCTTTGGAGCTGGGCGATAGTACAGCGGGTAGGGCGTTTGCCTTGCCGACCTGGGTTCGATTCTGAGCATCCCATATGGTTCCCTGAGCACTGCCAGGAGTAAGTCCTGAGAGCAAAGCCAGAAGTAACACCTGTGCATCACCAGGTGTGACCCGAAAAGAAAAAAAAAACACAGTTTCTTTCAAAATTGTTTATGTATAATCTTTGTAGTGTTGAGTATTTAATACGTAAAGTGAAAAACAACCTTAGGTATTTAAAACAGGTTTTCAGTGGCTCCTTTACCTCCCGCCTTCCTAAGGAAATTACAGCTTCCAAGAAAAGGGCTTTTATTTATTGCTTCTTATGAGAGAAACTGACCAGTTTACTAGGCTTAAAGTGTACTTTCTCCACAGACTTAATAACATTATTTATTTTTAGTCAGTCTAAAATATTGGATTATTATTTATGTGTGGTACATGTTCCATTAAGTTGGACAGATATATACATTCATGGAAACATTGTTCTGCTCAAGATACAGAATATTTCTGTGATCTTTCAAATTTTCTCCTGTTCTTCATCCCTTTTGCTGCTTTCAGCTCTACTCAATTCAGAAGTTTCCTTTTTGTTATTATATGTATTCTGCATATTCTAGCACTTTGCATACATGAAATCAGAGTGTATTCTCATGTGCATGACTTTGGTTTAGCCTAATGATTTTTAGATTTATCTGTTACTGTTTATGCTAATTAGTAGTGATTTGTTCTTTTTTATTGCTGAACAGTATTAGAACTAGTTTATGGATATACTGAAATGAAACTTTCAGCATTTGCTCATTTAAAAATAATGGTAGTATGAATACTGGACAGTAACTCTTACAGCATACAGGTTCATCTTCTCAATTTTTTCTTTTGTGGTTTATGCTTTTTTGTGTTCTAAAGAATGTTTGCTTTCCCTGAGATTTGCAAGGTTTTCTCTTACATTTTCTTTTAGATGTTTTATGTTGCTTCTGTTAACTTTTCACATTAAAGTTTCACATTTCAGTATTAAAGAAAGGCTGATGTTTCTTTTCACTCCCCAAAGAGTCCCAGTTCCAGTATCATTTATTAAAAAAGATAATCCTTTCTCCCTTTAATTACCTTAGCAAATGTATTATAACTCAATTTAGCATAGGGTGTTGTTCTATTTTTATTTTCTTTATCTTGTTACATTGTTCAGGATGTCTATTTTTATCACAGTGTCTTAATTTCTTTCTTTCACATTGTAGTAAATTTGAACATCAGATAGGTAAACTCTTAAATTTCTTTATTTTTTTTCATTTTTGAGCTACACCTGGTAGACTCAGGACTTAACTCCTGGCTCTGTGCTCAGGAATCACTACTGGCAGGACTCAGGGACTTTATGGGATGCCCCTATTGAACTTGGGTTGGCTGTGTGCATGGCACGCACCTACCGACTGTTCTCTGTCTTTGTCCCTTAGCTTTCAATTTTAATCTGTGAATTCTTAGTATAGTGAATTAGACTCACAGGTTTTCAGAAGTCTTATTGACTTTTTTCTTGATAGGAGGCTGGATTTATTTTAATGGATTTTTGTATTTATGCTTCTAAGTGAAATTAAACTAGTTTTTTTGTTTTGTTTTGTTTTGTTTTTGGGCCATACTTGTCAATGCTCAGAGGTTACTCCTGGCAGTGCTTGGGGGACTATACGGGATGCTGGCAATGGAGCTCAGGTTGGTTGCATGCAAGGGACTGTATTTTTTTTTTGTGTGCTATTCTTACATGGTTTTGATAGAAAGATTGTAACTAGTTTCTTACAAATACTTAGAGTTATTTTCCTATCTGTTCTGTATCTACAACATCTATAGAAGATAGGGAAAAGAATTTGTTGGATTAATTAATTAGATTAATCAGTATACTGCTGAGCCTACGTAAGATGCACGGTAAAAGAGAGCGGATTAGGGATGTGAGTCAGATGATGAGTTCCTGGAGCATCTGAGGTCTTGGGTTTGATCTACATCACTGCATGGCTCCTCATGTACCTCTGGGCCTGGCATAACCATCAGGCTTGCTCCACTGGGCTGAGCATGGGTTTGCTTCTTTCCTCCCTGCACTGCTAGATATGGCCCCTTTAAGAAAAAAGGCACTGTCTCCCCAACCCTGCTTCAAGAAAAAACTTTTCTACTCCTTGCTTGAATCAAAGATTGTAGTAAACAGTAGACTAAATGAGTGAATGAATAAGTAAATTACTGTGGGACAGGCAGTTGACATACATAATTAAGTGAAATAATAAAATATTTAATTCAGCAGCATAAACAAAATATGATGTATCCAGGGAAGTTCATGTAGCCTGATATGGGAGAATTGGAAGGCCGGGTTCCAGAAAGGTAATCTGTATTGATCTTAGTGAAGATGAAGACTGGAGTAAGTTCTGCTTGGGCGTAAATGCAGTTTCACATTTTCAGGAGAAACCATAGAATGATACCACAGAGACAACTGTAATTGAATTTTCTTGCAATTGAAGTACTGCTTTTACATAGACTTTATACTGAATCATGGAAAAGATAAGAAAGTTTATATTGGAATATCTTTTGCTTACTCAGTTTTTCAGTCAGATTTGTAATGTAGTAAGAATGATCAGTCTAGGGGCCAGAGTGGTAGCACAATGGACAGGGAGCTTGCCTGGCATGTGGTCCACCTGGGTTTGATCCCCGGCACCACATAAGTCCCTTGAGCCCGTAAGAAGTGATCCCTGAATTAGAGCCAGGAGTAAGTTTTGAGCACTGCTGGACGTGGCCCAAAAACCAAAACCAAAACCAAAAAAGAATGATCAGTCTACAAAAATTTATTTAACATTAATTTTATATTCATGAAAAAGTGGTGAAGATTTAAAACTTTTTTTTTAAATGGAAGGCTCAAAAAAAGAATCCCAAGTGGTACTGAGGAGGAGGTCCTGGACCCCCTCCCAGTGATTCTTAGCTGTCTGTGCCCACTTGACGATGTGGTGCAAATCTATCTAGCACTGCGCTAGGGGGAACTACCTGGCTTGCACCCTTCACTAGACTTGCGTTCCTCTAGAAAACAGTTGGCTTTTCTGGGTGGTTCTTTGTGTGTGTGTGTGTGTGTGTGTGTGTGTGTGTGTGTGTGTGTATGTGTGTGTGTGTGTGATGCTGTCTCCTTAATTCCCAATAAAGCACTTGCTTTGTATCTCTCTGAGGCCTATTCAGATTCTCCAAT
>JAOXYA010000005.1:6763845-6776132 GCA_028565675.1 Sorex palustris | reverse complement strand
TCAAAAGAGAGGTTCTGCAGGGTGATACCATTTCACTGAAACTCTTCAGTGCCACCCTTGAGAACAGCATGCAATAACTAGAATGGGAAGAAATGGGAGTGAAGATAGATGGTCGGCAACTACACCTCCTCTGATTTGCTGATGGCATTGTTTTAATAACACCAAACATTAGCCAAGCGGCACAAATGCTGGCCAACTTTGACCGTGAGTGTGGAAAGGTCAGACTACAGCTGAATCTTATGAAGACAATGTTGATGAGAAACAGCCTTGTTCCTGATGCTCCATCCGCTCTCAATGGAACAACCATCTCCAAATGCAACCGTTATGTGTACATAGGTCGAGAAGTCAACAAGACAAAAGAACTGGCACCCGAGCTGTGCAGGAGGAAGAGAGCGGCTTGGCCTTCAAGAGCATCGAAGAAATAGCGAAGAGGATGAAGAACCTCTGGCTCCGGGCACATCTCTTGATTCCACTGTTCTTCCTGCATTAACATACACCTCAGAGATCTGGGTCCTATGCAAAGAGGATGAGAACGCTATTCGGGTCTCCCAAAGAGGAATTGATAGAGCTATGCTTGGAGTATCACGTTTCACTCAAATGAGAGAAAGAATTAGGAGTTTTGACCTCCGTCGACAATCAAGCATCAGGGACGCTGTCTCGTTTGCCAAGACGTCAAAAATCAGATGGGCTGGTCCTGTCATGGGATTTAGAGATGGCCGCTGGACTAGAGCTGTTACCGACTGGATTCTACGGAATCTCAAAAGACTGCGAGGCTGTCCACCTACCAGATGGTCAGACTTAATCAAGATCAAGAATGATTGGTTTGAGGCTCTTCATGTTCCTAGAATGAACAGACACCATTGGGCTACACTAGCATGCGACAGGAACAAATGGAGACATTACTGGTGCCCACTCAAGCAAATCGACGATTAACGGGAAGTCAAGTGATCAAGTGATCAAATAATTAGGTGACAAAGGGTGGAATGAAAGTCCCGAGTGCTCGTATTGGAAAATATAACTGTGGCTGCATGAGGAGTGCCCGCCCTGGAGAAGGCCAAGCCCACTTCTGGGAGTCCACGCCCCCTACATAGTGGCCACCGCCCCCCTGCCCGTCTGGGGGTCACTCCTACCCAGGATCCTGGAATGGAGGGGCGATGAGTAGTCCCGCAGAGTTGTGGCCGGTGTCTCCCGCTGGAGGGTCTCCGATTCAGCGGAAAGGGAACTCTATCAGAGAGCAAAACAAAGATCTCTCAAGCAGCTCAGGGTCAGGTGAGTGAAGAAAGACAAGAATGTAATACACTATGTTCTGGGGCGATAAGCATTTGGGGGATAAAACAGCTTAGGGATAAGAATTTGCAAGTTTCTGCAACTTTAAAGGGTAGCAGAGAAAGGGCATTTGAGTAAGGAGATGTGAAGTGTGGAAGCAAACTTCCCAGGCAGGGGGCACAGCATGCCAGCATTTCGTAGTGGTTTAATGCAGTGAGTGAAAGAGAGACCGGGAGGAAATGAGATCCCATAAATGTGGGAGGGGTGTGGACGGATTGTGTCACGTCCAACCCATGGTAAGAATCCTGTCCTTTGTTCTCGGCAATACCAGCAATCATGGCAAGGGCGTGAGCTGAAGTCGAAGATGAAGAGGCTTTGAAAAATTTCAGAATTTCTCAATGGACTGCTTCTGGTGTTGGGGTAGGCCACTTCTCTTAGTACCAAGCAAGTATCAGGGCAGACAGTAGGTCACTGGGTTCATGCAGCATCTCTGAATTCAGTCACTGAAAGCTACTCAGAATCTTAAGACTTCCGACAACCCCAAACGCCCTCATTTATTCTCAGACCGCTACCTAAACAATAACCCACAGGTCTAGGGCCCACGCGTAGGAGTCTATTTTAATACTGCAGGAAATAGCTTCTGTGATCTCGCACAAAAGTGGCCACGTCAAATTTGGAATATTCATTTTCTGCTGACAGGTCTGCCAACGGATTGGCTATGGATGGGAGTGAAAGCTAGAAGTCAAAGAAGATTCTCAGGGATCTGGGACAAGCAAACAGAAGGAGGGACTTGCTCATCGCTGAAGTTGTGAAGGCAGAATGCGGATGAGCAAATCTGGTAAAGAAAGCAGGCATTCAGTCAAGCTACAGTAAGAACTATTATGTAAAAGCAGATGGGTCTGTATGTTATCCAAGAATTTTGTAAAAGGAGGTAATGAGCGCTCATTCTGAACGTAAGGCTTTTTGCTAGATTGCAGAGTATGAAGGGGTAGGGTTAAATTTTTTTTAAACAAGGTAACTGAATCATTACTGATGACTAATATTACCAAAGGAATTATCCTAAGCAAGGTCATTTCAAAAATGATATATACATATATATACAGACTCATGACCCAAAGAAATGAAATGGATTTGTGGAATTTCAGACACTCTGTGGTGTGGCTAGACTGGTTTTTAGCACTGCTAGAAACCCACCCGACTAGGATGGCATGGAGGAGGCATCCTGCAGTGAGATTAGGCTCAGTCTGGAGAAACGAGTGGGCACGACAAGTGCCCAGGGCCTCATCTCAACCGAGCACTACCACTCTCAATGCTTTGCAGTCGACTGGTCAATCTCTGTGACCTTTTCCACATGCACAAGCAGTTACAGGATTCCTCCCGAGGAAAAGCTGCAGTCAGACATGATTTAGGCCGTTTTGGAGAAGAGTTGACTCATTCTTTCAAGGACTGAAGAAATCTAAGTCAACACAATGAAGGGATTGATAGTAACACACAAGTTAGAGCTGTGAGGAAGAAACGTCCAAATGCACCACCGCCGGAACCTCTGCCCCCCACCCCCCCGACAACGTTATTCTGTCTGCTCCCAGTCAGAAGCAGCTTACTGAAAAGCAACGCTTCTCATCGAAACAGGAAGTTTCCCCTCCCTGTGGTGAAGAACCAAGCTCTCAGCATTAAACAACTTGGACTCTCTCTGGATTTTGCATTTCATGTAGGAGCCTTCGAGCTGGATATTTTCTATTAATAGTAACTATGAAGAGATGAGAGATGAGAGGTGGAGAACATTTAGGCTCCAAGAGTCCTCACACACAGACACCTGAACTCGGCCTGCTACTCCCAAAACTGCCTCTCTACAGCGTGGTGTTCCCAGAGACCCTCTTTCTCCTGAGGAGAAGGGAACTGAACTGAATTGTCCCAGTGAGGTGCATCTCCCTTCAGCCATTCCTGAACAGAGTTAGAAGGATCGGGCCAAGGGGGTCAACTGGAATCAAGTACGAAGCATGAGCGAGAAGCAGCCGTAAGAGACAGATGCCGGCCGGCCTTCATAGTCCTGTTTCATTGGAAGGACGGAGAGTGTCATAATGAATTACCATTAATTTGAGCCAGCAGTCCTGTTAGACTGAGGCCGCCAGCCCAGGATGACAAACAGTGCCTGCAAGATCATCTAATGAGGGGACAAGGCTGTCTCGGCAGTGCCGCTTCACTCAATTAGTGGACAAGGCTTTTAATGCCGCTCTGCACAACGAAAGCAATTTTGATTACTTAGAACCGAGTCTCCATTTAGTGTGTTTCGGAAGCCGAGACAGAATTGCCCCCGCCCCCGACCAAATATAATTTATCTTGAGAGTATTTGAATGGTAATAAGCCATTTGAAAGCCAATCACATTATTTCCTATTTTTTCCCTAAGTAATATTGAAATATAGTTTTTAGAAGTTCAAATGATAGAATTTGCTCTAGCAAATGAAATGTAAATAAGATAGCAAATGATTAAGGCTATGCTGAGGGCCTGTATGTATGTGCGTGTGTGTGTGTGTGTGTGTGTGTGTGTGTGTGTGCAGACACTCTGTGTGGTTCTCAGTGCCAGAATTACAGTTGGCGAATTTCATTTCATCAGCCAACATTATCAGGAGGGTTGCATATTTATTCTATAGATCCACATTTTTAAAAAAAAAATCCAGATCTTGTCTCCTTTGGCTGGGAGCACTTACATATCATAGTTTTGAGAGAAGTGCTAGTCTCCTCCGTTTTTTTTTTTCACGATGTCACTCCAGGATGAAAAGTGCTAATATGGGTGATAGTCCCACTTTCCTTAATATAGTGTTCCTTGGGGTGTATCATGATGAAAGCCTTAGCCAAATCAAAGTGAGCTCATAGGTGCTGTTCATTCAAAGTATGCAAGGTGATTGCTCCAGCCAGGTCAAAACTACAAAACTACACACATGTTGCATTATAGCTGCTCACACGGCAAGAAATTCCATAGAAAACTGCTACTTGGGCCAAAGAGATAGTAGAGGGACGAAGGAAGTTTGTTGCCTTCAATGCGGCCACTCTATGTTTGCTTCTGGGCACTGCATGATGCTGTTTCTCATCCCACTCAGGGACTACCAGGAGTGACCTCTGAACTCTGCCAGGGATAGCTCCAAAACAAACCAAAAATCATAGACTGAAGTCATAGGTTAAAGGGTTAAGGAAGTTTCTACAGGATGGACACTGGCGGGAGCAGAATGTTTCTGTTGGATGGATGTTTCTGGCACACACACCTCCTGGCCTCCTGGCCTCCCTAAGAGCAGCACCAACATCAGATCAGACGGTGAGAGAGGTCAGCTACAATGCCATCTTACACAGTTCCCATCAGGCGAGTGTTTTTGCCCAAAATTAGGGGGCACAAATCCCTCTGCCTCCAGTAGGCCTAACCCAAAGCCAGCTTTAAATGGCACGTGCAGCTTTTCTTAGGAAAAGGACGGTGAAAATATGAGCCACTCAGGGCGGAAACCCAAAGGTTAAGATAGCCCTGAATAACAAAAAAATCCTTATAACGCTACAATTTTCAAAGCGCTCTCTTTTTCTGTTTCATAGCTATAGCTCATTTCACAAAGTAGGGTTTTGTTTGCAGTGGGGAGGAGAAAGTGGGGAATGGGGAGTGGGGGTGTGTGGCTGGCGATGCTCAGGGGTGACCCCTGGCTCTGCAATCAGGAAACACTCCTGGTGATGCTCGGGGGACCATGTGGATGCCGGGGACTGGACCCAGATCAGCTGCATGCAAGGCAAGTGCTCTACTATCTCTCCAGCCCGATTTTCACAAAGTTGTTTTAACTTTTAGTATACTTTTTTTGGTCCTCCAAAGAGTTAGCTCCAAAAGTGTGTTAATACTCAGGTAACTGGTGATGTTGTTATTAGTAGAAATGAACAAACTATTGATATTGTTAGCACTATAAATTAATATTAAAGGGACTAATATTTAAGACCAGTTTCCTATGGTATTTTGTTGTTGTTGTTTTTGCTTTTTGGGTCACACCCTATGATACACAGGGGTTAATCCTGGCTCTATACTCAGGAATTACTCCTGACGGTGTTCGGGGGACCATGTGAAATTCTGGGAATTGAACCCGTGCCGGCCACATGCAAGGCAAACACCCTACCCACTGTACTATCACTCCAGCACCATCCTATGGTATGTTGTTTTAATAATGATAATGGTCTACAGCCTGTCGTAGAATGAATACACCTCTCTCCCTTTCCAAAATATCTGTTGTGGAAATACATCAGGAGCCAAATTATTGCCCAAATAAAGCAGATAATATTCTTCATGGTTTTTTTTTCATTCTCCTCTCTTGTTAATAGAAGTAGAGCATTAAAGAGAAGGGATTTGGAATTGCAGGAAATTAATTTTAAAAATGAATTAAAGATGGAATGTAACGGGGAATCACTGGTAAGTTGCACAAATTGGCAAGAATCATTCTCTGAAGTGCCTCCTCTTTAACATTCTCTTTGTTTTTCGTTGAAGACGATCTAAAGACTGTCATGATTCCATGAAACTCCCACCAATGTTAGCATCCTAATACTGTGTTTGTTATTGTAGTAGGGTTTATGTTTTTATGAATATATAATACTTGCATAGTTCAAAAGCCACAATGATTTATAACTGAGGAGACATACCCTATCCCAATCTTCTGTTCACCCATCCACACATTGTATGTAACCAGTTTAATTTAGAATTTCCTTTTGCAAAAAAACAAGCAATGCATGCACTTATTTTTTTTATCTTTCTTTCTGATGCAAAACTTTGCAGACTATATACACTGACGCCAGAAAAATAATCTTACCTAACGATATCTCCTGGAACAGTCTCCATACTAAGGTAAAGTAATATTTCTCATTTATTGTTATAATGATCTGATACTCCTCTCTGTGGGGATACTGGGATTCCCACAACAGGTCTTTAATGGATGGGAAGCCAAGAAATTTCCCAATAATTTACCATGGCAAATAATGTTCACATGAACAACATGCATGAGTACTTGCTAAACTCCCGCTGTGATTCTCAGAGAACCACTGCTGGGAATGGAGGTAGGTTGGTTGGCTGGAGCTGGAGTTACATGCCTGCCCATCACTGATGAGAAGGGTGGGAGTGGCCGCTCTAAATTGCCTCAGAGGTCTTCACTAGAGTCCAGGTTTATTCTTACCCCTGAATACAGAGCTGGGTGATCCTGAAGTAATCACCAAACAGTACCTGATATTAATGGAGAGAAAAAAATCATTTTATAAATTTCCTATTTGTCTCTAACTCCACAGGTCTTCTGTGAGACCCTAGATGAACTCAATCCGCCCAAGAATCCCAAAGCCCATAGAGCCAGCAAATCTTCTCCATGTACTAAGATCTTGGTATCAAGGAGCACTCCTTAGTTTTTCTTGAATCTACAAAGCTTGAGAAGAGACAGGTTGAAAGAATGAATGACTCCATGAATCCTATCCAGGTCCAAAGCTTGGGGACAATTTTCAGGAAATAGACCCATGGGCTGGAGTCCTGAAAGACATGTGTGTGTTCAGCAAGAATGTCTGTCCACACTTGCAAACACATGGCCTTCAGAGATCAGTGCTCTGCCCACCAACCATCGTCACAATCCTGATGCCAGGCTGAACTTGCCCATGGTGGATGGTGCTGATTGGTCAGTAGCACATTTCTACCAGTACAACTCTCTACGAAGGATGACGGATGGAGGAGAGTGAGGACCAGCCCTGAGGCCAGAGCCAGCCACAGCGAGGCAAACCACCCAGCCCTCACACTGCAGGGCCCAAGGATCTATCTGGGAGAAAAAAAGGGGAGGAGAGAAGAAAGGAATTCCTGTGTGAGATCTGTCAACAAATCCACCACTGGGAACTCTCACCTTGGACCCAAGATCTCAAGAAGAAAAAATTAACCTTTTCTGCTACCACTGATTTTAGTTTTACCCCGGAGCCGACGTGAAGCACAGTTCATTTTTGGAGCACAATGCAGTTTGACAGAGAACACGAAATCGGTGTAAGCATTCTTTTGCAACAAGATTCGTTTGCTTTTTAAATCCAGGTTTTTAATCACTTGTATGACCTTTCATTTAAATAAACTCCTACAGGAGAGGGAGGGAAAAAGACCAGGGTGGGGCAGATGGCCCCTTCCCAGCAAACACTTTGCTAAGACCAGGACTTAGTTGCATCATCACCCATGATCACATGCAGGGCATTTATCAGCACACCTCCAGGGTGGTGGGAAGGAGACTCAGCCCAGCACCTTCTGATGCCTCCTGACATCTCAGACCCTCTGGGGGGCAGAGGGAGGAGAATGAAGGAGCGAATGTTCCCCACAAGGTTGAATGTGCCCTTGACAAGTGTCTGTCGTCGTGATCTTTAGAGATACTCTCATCTCACCTTCTCCTCCTGCCCTTGTGTCCAGGAATATGCAGACATCCTCGTACACTTTTCGTTTTGCAGTGAACTGCGGGGGTTCCCTCTGGGGGCCGCCCGGCTGCAGGGCCGCCTTGACAAAGGAGAGGGGCACGTGGGGCCTTCCTGCGGGGGACACACGGGGGCCAGGGCTAGCTCTCCCCGCCCAGGGGTAAGCCTCTGTGTGCGCGCTCCCCCGGGGAACTGTCTGCCGCACAGAGCCGCGCTGTTTGCTTTCCCACCAATCCGGGAGAAGGCGCTTTCCTCGTACAGACACCAAACATACAGTATATGAATCTTTAATGGAGGCTAAAACTGGGAGAGTACAGAAAACAAGAACAGAGCAGGTTAAAAAAATATCTGGTTTCTCTCTATCAAAATACTAATTAAAATTCATGTTCATGGGGATGATTATACATATGTTTTTGAACTAAAAGTCTAACCTGGCACTATTTTTTGGCCTTATTTTTGTGACAACATTTTTGTCCATATGGCATGAAGTGAATCATTTTACATCTTTTTTTAAGCTCTATGTGTTTTTCTTGTTGTCTATTCCCTCTTCTCCCACCACACACACACTGGCAGCCGCTACCAAGTTACCAAATGCCAACGCAACCCTGCAAGCTGGCTGCATGGAGCTATATACTACTGGCATTTCCCTCCCCGCAGAAATATTCTCTCTCTCCCTCCCTCCCTCTCTCTTTCTCTCCCTCTCTATCTCTCCCTCTCTTTCTCTTCTTGCACACACATGCACTCACGCGCCCCCTGATCGTGCCCCTCATTTCCTGCTCTTCTGTCCATCCTGCAGGACCCTGCCCGGCTCCTGCGTGTGCCGGCACTGGCTGTGCGGGCTCGCCGTGCCCCCTTCCGCCCGGCTCTCTCCTCGGCGTCTCTCGCCCCTCCCCATCTTCCTTCTCCATGGCATGAAGACAACGCGTGGTTCACTTAAGAGCGGCTATAAATTAATGGTTAATCGAGCCCATGTAATTAGTTTAGTCACAGCAAAAGTGCGAAATCCATGATTGTCCAGTAGTCTCCTTGACTATATGTGTGTGTGAGTGTGTATGTGTGCGCGTGTGTATGTGTGCACGTGTGTGTATGTATGTGTGCGCGTGTGTATGTGTGCACGTGTGTGTATGTATGTGTGCGTGTGTGCGCATGTGTGTCTGAGTGCATGTGTGTATGTATGTGTTTGTATATGTGCATGTGTGCGTGTGTGTCTGTGAGTGCATGTGTGTTTGTGTGTACGTGTATATGAATACATGTGTGTGTGCATGTGTGCATGTGTGAGCCTGTGTGTGGTGCGTGTGTGTGCATGTGTGTGCATGTGTGAGCGTGTGTGAATGCATGTGCGTGCATGGGTGCACATGTGTGTATGTGTTTGTATATGTGCATGTGTGTATGTGTTTATGAGTGCATGTGTGTATGTGTGTAAATGTGCTTGTATGTGTGTACGTGTGTATGAGTACATGTGTGTGCGTGTGTGCATGTGTGTACGTGTGTGAGCGTGTGCGAATGCATGTGTGTGCGTGTGTGTGCATATGTGAGCGTGTGTGTGAGTCCACGTGTGCGCACATGTGTATGTACGCGTGCGTGTGTGCACGCGAGTGTGTGTGCACGCCTGAGCCACAATCATCCACGGCCTTGCTTTTCCACATAGGGAAACACTCCTCTGGGCCTGCAGGCCTTGCGGCTTGCGGGCTGGGGCTGGTGCACCCTCCCCCCGCACGTGCTGCCTCCCCCAGGACCAGGCACTGCTGAGTTTGTGTGGAAGGGCAGCAAACTCCACCTAACAAATGTAACTTTAACAACAGTAAAACCACCTAATAGCTTAGCATGCCAGGGGGCTAATGTGGCGGGCCATTTACTGCTGCACTAAACAGCCCCGGCTTGGTTCTCATTGCCAAGTGTCGAACTGAGAATTGCAAGGCAGGAATAGCTCCTAATTCATTAGATAAAGGGGGTCATTGCTCATCGGGCTGGGGAAACTGGAGGAGAAGAAGGGGAAGGAGGCTTTGCTTTTCAATCGCCGCCCAAACCCAGGCCCGGGGACTCTGGGCCAGAGGACAAAGCCTTCTTTCTGTGCGCGCCCACGCCAGCACCTACCTGTGGGCTCCCAGCCTTTGTTCGACAAGGGTCCTCTGGAAAGAAGCGAGATGGGGCAGGGAGCCTAATGCTGGTGCTATTGTTTGTTATTTGTAAATCACTCTGACATCCTTGGAACAAAAGCCACCCCAGAACAAAGTCTGAGTCATCCTTGGCTGTGAAATGAGCCACTTCTGAGAGGTCCCTGCCAGCCCTTCCTCCTGTGCCCTGGAAAAGTCGCTGGGGATGGCTGTGACCTGCCTAATAGGCTGGGCAGGAAAGAAACTACTCGCGATCAAAAGGGGGCACAGAATTCTTGGGAGCGCTGCTCCATGTCCTAATATTGTCTGTCTGTCTTTGATTCCTGTTCCTTTTTCTTCCAGGCAGTTGGAAAGAGTTCTAAGTGAGAGCTTCTCTGAATAGTCACGGAAAGCGTATGTGGACAATATCGTTCCTTTAAGGTTTTTTTTTTCCCTTCCCTAACAGAATAGAAAAATACTCGAAATTTTCAAATGAGATCTCTAAAATGGGACTTCTTTCTTTCCCGAGCATTAGCCCTAAAACAACTGATTTCTCTAATTCCTGCCATCACTCAGATTGGCCTTGAATTACCTCCCAACAGGCCTCCCCGGTGCTTCCAGATGAGAGCGTGTAATGGGGGATCTGTTAATTAACTAGAAGCAAAGTTGCGCGGTGGGGATCAAACACGGGATACGTCCTAAAACTCCCACAGAGAAGATGAAATGCAGCGCAAACTTTAAAGACTTCCCGTCATTAGCTGAGACCTTGCTGCTCCTGGCCCAGACCCCTCCTGCTTCAGAGAACAATGAGGACGATGATGGCAGATATGAAATAGTGCAGCCAGGAACAAAGGGACCAGCTATTTACCCGGAAGAAAAGAAAGTTGGGGGGTGGGGAGGAGCAGGAAAGCGAGGACTTTCTTTCTCTGAGGTTTCTGGCTACTTTTAATTAATTTATGACTGCCAGGGAACGGGCACGACGTGCACCCAGCAAAGCACAGTGCTGGAGGATGGTGCTAATCGGTGGAACGTCCCCGGCTCACTGTCTGGGGCAGTAGGGACAGCTGCAGGACAGGGCCTGGCCCCCGGGGGCAGGAGGAATGAGGATGGGATGATCGCTAAGGGGCCAAGTGTTGGGCAGATCTTTGACTTTTGGGGTTCAAACCGGAAGACGTGAAGGAGCAAAGGACTTGATGCAACAAACGAGGAGTCTCTGGCCCCAAGCTTAAACGGTGCCTTTCTCTGAGATCTCCCGGTAATTTCCACGTAAAGATTCCAACGTGCTACATCAGTAGCCTAAGCAGCATCATGATATTGGCCTGTTGTTCTTCCCTGTTCTTTTTTTCTCTTTTTTGGGTCACACCCGGAAATGCTCAGGGATTACTCCTGGCTCTGCACTCAGGAATTACTCCTGGCGGTGCTCAAGGGACCCTATGGGATGCTGGGAATGGAACCCGGGTTGCTGTGCTATCACTCCTGCCCCTCTTCCCTGTTTCTTGACAGATAAAGAGAAAGAAAGAAATGATACTGCAAGTTGAACGCATTACAGTGGCAACACACAGGATGGGCCTCAAACTCACTAGCTGTTCGGTGTTTCCACAGAACCTGAGCAGGAGCTTCCCTGCACAGCTGCTGGGCAACAGAGATCCAACAGGACCGGCATCCCACAGGGGACCCGGACAGAAAGCGTTGGCTGTCCTCACTGTGTGAGGTGGGCCAGAGGGCTCCCGATGGGCTGGGGGCCCCGTGCTTTTTCTTCAAACATCCCTGGGAAATGGACACACACTCTCAGCTCTCCTGAACGCTTACCGGCAAGGCTCACTTCTCTCTGATTTCAAGTCACGTGCTTAGAATAATCAGGGAAAGTGTGACAAATGGATGAAACAAACCCCAAAAAGCTCCCAGCGGATGTTTTCTCTCCATTTAATTCTAAGTCACTTCAAATGAAGGATCTTTGGGTTTAATAAACTCAACTCTAGGGGACAAAACTCTTGAATATATAGGTGAGAAGCTGACCATTCTAATAATTAATATATAAAATATACACTGTGAAATGGAAGATATTTTGTAAACTATTGAGAATCCTATCCAACATCTGTAGATATAAATGGAAAAGACTCCATGGTACCACTTGTGATTGCCATTGATACGGTAAAAGCACAAAATGGCAGGACAGGCGAGGGAAAAAAAAGGCCTAAAGTTCTATTTGTGACATTTGAGAACTAACCTGTATTTTAGAAAATATTATTTATTCTCCTTGGTCTCAGTTTCCATGGGGATAATAATTCCCCTACCCTGATTCCATAAGGGTTTTCTAAGTATTGAGTGATATGACACATGTCAAAATTTTTTTAAAACCCTCCACTTTCTTTGCTGTCTTTAGAAAAGTCCTGGTCTAAATTATAAGGTATTTGGGGATTATAAATTCGTCAATTGCCTCGAGCAGGCCCCAGTAACGTCTCCTTCGTCCTAGCCCTGAGATTTTTTAAAAAGTGCCATAT
>JAOXYA010000005.1:6745109-6761415 GCA_028565675.1 Sorex palustris | reverse complement strand
GTAGCAGATGACTTCGCATGATCCATTCTTGGAGTAATGAAGAAGTCACTGTCACTGTCCTCCCATTGTTCATCGATTTGCTCAAGCGGGCCCAGTAACATTGTGAAACTTGTTGTTACTGTGTTTGGCATATTGAATATGTCATGGGGAGCTTGTCAGGCTTTGCCATGTGGGTGAGATACTCTCGGAAGCTTGCCGGGCTCTCCGAGATGGATGAAGGAATTGAACTCAAGTCGACTGGGTCAGCCGCATGCAAAGCAAATGTCCTACCGCTGTGCTATCGCTCCAGCCCAATGAAGAAGTAACTAGACAAAAATACCAGGTCAGGTGCAGTTTTTCTGAAGGTCTGTTATTCTGTGTACCTCGTGTTATAGCGCACTGCTCAGTATTCTAACTGAAGTCGTTCATCAGAATGCAACACAATTCATTAAATCAATGACAAAGCAGGCACCATGTGGGAATTTGAGAGATTGAGAAGAGTAAAGTGGGAAGGGGAACTCCAGACAGTGAAGTGGACACTTGGCAGTGAGGCTGATCGGCAAGAGAGACACTTGCCAGACCCTATTTCTGATTTGGAAGTGTTCAGCTTTTTACCTAAGAATTCTGATCTGAGTTTTTGTACTAATTCAGGTGGAGGGTCATGAGGACATTAAAGCAGGTGAAAATAATAAACACTCCTGAGAGTTCGGTGAAAGGGCAACGTAGAGAAGGAGGAAAAAATAGCACAGTATCTATAGTTCAAAAAATAATAATAATCCAGCCCTGGAATGTTCAGAGTCCTTTAGAAGCTTAATACAGGGGAACAGGACCAAGGAATTCGGCCAAGGTCTCTGAGTCAGTAGGAATATAAATGTCTATTGGAAAGGAGTTGTTCATCAAGGAATTGTTAACTTTCTGCATATATTGGTACATAGCTTCAGAATCAAACTCCTGTTGGCTTGTGTATGCATGACATGAGACCTGGTGACATACTTTTACTTCAGGGCTCCTTGCAGAATCGGGTTAGGGGGCTGAAGAGAGGGTACAGCCTGGAAGATGCTTGCCTTGCATGTGGCTGACCAGGCTTACATCCCTGGCGCCCTGTCTAGTCCCCCAAGCCCTGCCAGCACTGATCCTTAAGTGCAAAGCCAGGAGTACATGCTGAGCACAGCTGAGTGTGGCTCAGAAACCAAACACAAAAGAAAGCCAGGGCAGATGAATCACTTGGGCCCCTAAGGAGGAAGCGAGATGTAGGGACATTGGGATCATAGGTAGAGAGAAGCATCCACAAAGCCTTCCTGAAGCAGAACTTTTCAGAGATTCTGTGGCTCTTGCCTATCCACGACTGGGCCACTGATACTCCAGACACAAACATGCTAATAATGATGTGGAACCAAATAGCTTTTGTTTGATTAAGGGGCTGAAGTTAAGGTGCTCAGTTCCAAAGCAATCCATACGGTGAATTTAGCTTGTGTAGGAAACTGACTGGGATACTAACAATAAATATAACAATCATTAGCCATCACAGTTTCTTTTGCTGTTTTCTTCAAAGTGTGAATTAGAATAATTTGAATTCCCAGATGAAAAATCTTATGTAGATTGTGCCTTTCAATGAGCAAGACAACAATTTTTAAAAAAGTGTTTCATGTTAAATATTTAAAATATTAGTGGAGTGGGGGGTTGGGCATACCTGGAAATGCTCAGGGGTTACTCCTGGCCCTGTACTCAGGTATAATTCGCTGGGGACCATCTGATTCTGGAGATTGAACCCGAGTTGGTTGTGCATAAGACAAACGCCCTGCCCTATGTACTATTACTCCAACTGCTCAAGCTGTAATTTTAAAATCATAAATAATACATTTAAAACTATCTACTCTCTCACTAACTTACTAATTTTATATTTTAAAATATTGTTTTCACGAAGCCCTTTTGGGCTACCTTTCATATTTCCAATAAATTCTCCATAGTATGACTGGTGAGCTCAGTACGCTATAGCTATAACCTCAGCAAAATGTTTTGACTAATTTTTTTTTCAAGTCACATTTTATTAAAAGAACTGTTTCCAGTTCCTGTGGTGACCAGAAGGTATTAAACAATTAATCCAGGCCGGGAGATGAAGCTCATGGTAGTAGCCGTACTTTGCACATCTGGTTCCTGGCTCCCACTTCTGGTATCAAACAAACAAGCAAAAAACCCACCGTCATTCTCACTGGGGATAACAAAGTCCTTTTTGAAGTCATTTCAACAAAACATATGAAAGAATCCCACGTGGTTCCAGAGAAGGAGGAAAGGACATTTCTTCTTCGCCGTTCCCCCACAGCTAACTCTACACAGTGGCCCATGTCCACAGCCCGGGGGACAGTGGTACATTTAGTTCAGCAAAGAAATATGAGGGGTATGAAGAGGACTGGCCATAATGGCCCAGGGCACTCCCTCTCCTTCCTTTTCACTGTCCAGATGACCCTTTGGGGCCATCACAGCAAAGAGGCAACCCAAAGGTGCAACCGCAAAGAGGTACCATCTGTGCCTGAACCACAGTGCCAAGAAGACAAGCAAGTGGGAACTATTCCTGGTTCCAAAGATTTGGATACAGCAACAAAGATTTGAATTAAGAACAACTGAGAACGGGGACACCAAAATGTGCGTCTTGGGAAACCATCAGGTATTAGAAGACAGGAAGGTAGACGAGGAACCTTTCGGGTTAAACACCAAGTCCTTTTTTCCCAAGGCAGTCAAGGAGCAGAGGACATCGAAGAGGAAGAGCCAGGAAGAGGGCAGGGAAGAAGAGGGAAGCAAAAATTACTCTCTGGACACTGAGCTAATAAACCCGGGCTCAGCATTGTCAGAATAGTCCCTGAACCAGGAAGTGCTGCTTATCCCATGTACCTGGGTGGATCTGACAGTCTTTTCTGCCTGTAAGATGCTCCAATGCCCCTCAAGTCCTGAAGCTAGTCATGGTCACAGGGGAACCCTTAATGCCTCCAGACCTGCACATTCAAGTTTCCCTCCGCATGGGCCTCCTTCCCGACCCTCACACTCAACAGCAGACTCTACAAAGACTCGATCCCAGAGAAGTCCCTGCTTCTCATTGCTACGTTCTCTCTGATGGTTTATTAGGGAGTCAGCCAAGTGATAAGCTTTGCCTTTTATTTATGAGCAACTGTTTGAGCATTAATTACAATGGAACTGCCAAGTGTAGATCAGGATGGGAGAAAGGTACCCACCTTCTGATGGCCAGCAGTATCGTTGTCCAGTGATCCACCACAATTCCAGCTCACAAGAGTTCTGAGTGGGCTCAGTGTGGAGACTGAATTGCTCCACGTCATGGACAGGAAGGATCCCACCAGGACATTATTTGGACTATGTATAAGTGCTTGGAGGATGGATGCTTTGGCAGAACCTTACTGAAACCCAAAGCGTTCAGTATTACATTTTCTTAGAGATGACAAAGGATAAAGCAGAAGTCAATGGCATGTGTGCACACATACACATTCTAACACCATGTGTCCACATGTACACATCCTAGCACCACCACCACCACCACCACCACCACCACCACCACCACCACTACCACCACATTTTATTTATCCTTGGATTTGGGGGGTGATGGGGCTCAAACCGAGGTCTCATGCAATGTAAAGAATCAACCCCCAAAATACCACATTTTAGCTTTGGCAGAAGATTCAACATTTCTCACTGTTGCCCCCAATTACATTTTCTGACTCCCCCACCCAGTGGCCCAGTGTGCCTCCTTTTTATAGAACTGGAACTGGAAATCACCATCACAGGGAGAAAGCATTAAAGGCAGAGGTGTCTCCTGCAAGCACAACACGTGACCCGGCAATACTGTCTGGATTAGCAGTTTTACAGCCTTACTAAGCCCTGCAGCTACAATTATCTGGTTGCATTAAACTGAAATCACCTGAAAAACTTCACACGGATCAAGCCCTTGGAAATGTCTAATCTGCCAGTTTACAAAGAAGGGAAAGTGGAATTCAGGAGTTGAGAACGAGAAAACAAAGTTTTCTGCTAGGTAAAGTCTCATCTTTTCCCTGGCACGGCACTGTGGGTCTGAAGTCAGCCACCGGTGCCAAATTTCACCATTCATTGAAAAGGAGACGGAATCTGACCGCTTCCAGCACACGTCCCGAGAATCTGTTTGATGAGAGAATAGAAGCCATAAGGCATAAAGCGGCATTGCCACAGAGAAGCTAGGCTCCAGCGAGGAGGCCTTCAGCTAGTTTTAGCACAATATATGTATCTTTTTATATACAAAAAGTTACGGTACTATATAAAGAGATCCTTAAATGCGACATACACTGAAATTCTATTTACTGCCTAACTATCCATTTGAAAAAAAAAAGAAAAGAAAAACTCTGTTCATATTATACTGTCTCCAAATTTCATCTTCATTTATCTGGAGTGTGTTTGCTTTGCCTTTCATTTGGAAGAGATAGTCAAATCAGAAGCCTGAAATTACAACTCTGATTTTAGTTCATGGCCATGGTGAGTGAGTGGCAGATCAAAGTGACTGCTGTTCGGTTCTAAATTGGGGGTCCCACGGCCTGTGGTTAACACCTCACTTACCACCACTGGCTCCCTGCCCACCGCTTGTCAGAACAGAGGCTAAAAAGACATGGTGGCAGTAGGAACCTATTCTAGAAGGCACACGGCCCCAGAAGAACGACTGGGACTGGTTTTCTGTACAAGGATGCTGCACCTAGTGATTTATCTACACGGCCAAGTGGATGCAACGCCAAGATTTCCAGACAATAAAATGAACTCCTTCAACCTGCATGGGTGTGTGCACTCTCGCCATCTTTCACACTACTGTTGGAATGATTAAGTTCTGTTGGGGAGTTTTAAGTTAGCTCCCTTCTCTCCCCTAAATAAAACTGTTGGGAAAATTAAAGTTCTTCACCCTGCATGACTTGCAAGCAATGGCACAGTCCTTACAAGATTGACAGCTTAATTTCACTCCAGAATGGTAGCCCCTGATGACAAGAGGAGGAAAGTCACATGGAAGAAGAAGATATTCTTCGGGGCTGGAGCGATAGCACAGCGGGTAGGGCGTTTGCCTTCACGCGGCTGACCCAGGTTCAATTCCCAGCATCCCATATGGTCCCCCGAGTACCGCCAGGATTAATTCCTGAGTGCATGAGCCAGGAGTAACCCCTGAGCATTGCCCGGTGTGACCCAAAAAGCAAAAAAGAAAAAAAAAAGATATGCTTCCCCAAGTGGTTATCACCATTGAACAGTATCAAGTGTACATTGTTTTCCAGTCACTCCCGTTTCCCCCTGATAATTAATATACAACATAAACTTTCAACTTGAGATCCTAAGAGCTATACAGATTTTTCTTAATGACAAGACTTAAAAACAATGTATAACTTAACTATTCACTAAGACCAAGTTACTAAATCTCTTGACTCCAGCTAGACTTCCACTTAAGTGTAATGGTTTATGTCTAGTGCCTCAAAATAGACAGATTGATTAGAAGTAATCTAAATTTCCTTCCTCGGGTTTTACAGATCTGTTTTATAGGATGCCTAAGCATGCTTGGACTTTATTGGAAGGAATTTTAGATACACTCAAGATTCCCCTGCTCTATAAGCAAGCCATATATTTTATAATTCCAAGTAAGGTGCACTATCGCGATACATCTATAGATCTAAAGCCACAATGTATTTTTGTATTTGATAAATTAATGTAGGTTTGTGTGCAAGCAAAATTATTAATGTAGAGATAAACGTTTATGAATTTATAACATGAATCTCTTTGCTTGGCTTGTTTATGATTTTCAGCTTCTTTCTGTGAAAATTTAAAATACCTCATCTAGTTTTTCAAAATAAGAATAAAACTCAGGACTATTTCAAACAATCCCTCCTTGCATTTCTGGCTATGATTATGACAAGGAGGTTCACTTAAATCAGAACTAAGGTTGACAGCCAGGGACACAGGCAAAGGAAACCCAGAAAGAAAAGAAAAGAAAAAAAAATGACTAGCCTGCCAGTCTTTCTGTTTACCACTGCTACACAAGATGTACTCTACGGATCAAGGCTGCGTTTCTGCGTTGCAGCATTCACATGGCCAAAGGCACCTCTGGAGAAGACACTAGGAAAAACTTATCTCACTTTCAGTCCCAAGAAAATAGTTGAGCTCATTAGGCTGCCGTTCAGAAGCTGTGCCACTAAGACTGCAGCTCGCAGGCTGGCAAACAGCAAAGTCACCATTTGTAAGCCATCAATAGTCTGTGTTTCCCTTCAATTGATGTTTCTAAACTACAGCAAGTATTGGATGATCACTGAACACTGATCAGCCACTCAAATTCCTGGTATTGAAGCAATTAGGAATGTGGAAGTTTTCTGACTATGACGGTGTTTGAATTTTTTTTAAAGAATTTAGGCATACGGAGAAAGAAAAAAAATAATAATAAGAGCAGAGAAGCCTGTGAAAATCATTTATCATTCTCCTCCAGCTCAGTGAACCAAAATCATTCCATCATTGTAAAGAATGCATTTTTTTTTAATTTGGGCTTATCAGATGGCCAAAGTTATTCTGTCTGGTTTTATAAAGTTAGCTAAAGAACCTCAAAGATTTGTACAGAAAATAATATAGGAAGAGTATTAATAAAATTTAAAAACCTTAGACTGAACTAATTGATTTGAAGCTATATATTGGTTAGAAGCTATTTTCTGAGATAGGAGTGGGGAAAATGTTTAACCTGGTTATGGCTATAAAGACTGTGCCTCTTCTAAATTAAATCAATTTTCTTGATGAAACTAATTTCTTGCCTGAAAGGTATTCAAATAATTCTGTTATAAAGACAGTTTTGCTACAGTTCTGCTCTTTTTCATTTTTCTACCAAAGCCAGTACTCCAACGCATGTGTTGGAACATGCAAACTGTTTCTTCAAACAAAAAAAAAGGGAAAAAAAAGAAAGAAAGAAAGAAAGAAAGAAAGAAAAGATTTCAGTTTTGTAAACACTAGAAAATGTACAAAATGTTGATTAACAGGAAAGATCTCTTTTCAATTTTTTTATTTCTATTTACACTTGATCTTTACTCTTACTCAGCCAGACAAATAAAATACATCTTGCTTTCTGCCCTTAATCATCACATTCTATCACACACACACACACACACACACACACACACACACACACACACACGTAGTAATAAGCAAAAGAAGGTACTGTATTGAGGTGGTATTTCTTTAACTAACTGTTGCCATTTTAATGATTCGATGCTAATAACCGGAAAGAACTGTGGGCTCATAATTTTATGTAGAGTTTCTGAGGGTATGAATCTGCGAACTTCCTGAAATGGTGCACACTTGTGAATGTGCGTGATTTTTAGCCCAGCAATTCTACATCTAGTCATCTATCCTATCTGAAAAATCACTTCAGCGCACCCAGATAAAGACATAAAAAGACTTCACTTGTAGCATCATTTGGCAAAGTAAATAATGCAAAACAACCCTAATGTGTATCAAGGGAAAATTAAGATTATGACACCATTTCAAGAGGGGAAATATTGATTTTTGTAAAGCGAAAGGAACATAAACGACCAAGGAGGTTATCTCTGGAAGAATGTGGTTTTGGAGGTTTTTGCTTTCTTTGTTGTGATTCCACTTCTATACATAGATTCCAACGTTTTACTTTTATAATCAGAAAAAAAAAACCAAACAGGAAGACAAATATATTTATTCACTTGTGAACTTGGAACAGGAGCTCGTTCATTTTCATATCATATTATTTAGATAGATGGTTTTCTAGAAACATGTTATAAAGGTTTTTAACAACCAAAGCTCTATTTCTATTTCTAGCTTATATATAATCTTAATATTTACTTTGTTTTTATAGAGTTTATAAAGTTTCCCATGTAAAGTATATTTTATGAATATTATGAATATATAATATTCCAATTTACGGTAATAACAGTAATTTATGTCTTATACTTGTTTCAACTGTAGCCAAGACGTAAGAAGTAAAACGCTCAATGACAAGTTTCTCAGAAATTCAAGGAGAAAAGAAATTTATACTGAAGCTGTTATTCTAAATATGTACTATACTTTTTTTAACTTGTTCTATATTTGCTAAATTTAAATTTTCACTTTGTATGAGTGACCCTTCTTTTTATCCTAGCAATACATGTATTCCTTACCCTTCATGTTAAAATGAAATTATTCTAAAAACCCTACATTGTCTCATCAAATTTCAATATTATAAAATGATTTAATAGTTTTTTGAAAAACAAGATTTTTCATTAACAAAATACATGGTTATCACTAAGTTTTAAATTATATCTGTGATTACTATTATAAGCATTTATACTGAAAGTTGCTCATCACAAACTTCAGAGAGTAAGGACCTGGTGTGAATTTAGTCATAGTTACTAAATTTCCATCTATTTAGAAATACTCTTAATTTTGACATTAAAAAATAAATTATGATTCTTTCTAGAGATAATCTATTTGCCTCTTAGACAAAGGCCCCAATGGTGATCTTCTCTCAGACCATTTCACATACCAACTTGCAAACTGGCCACGGGGACCCCTTATCTTACTAGGAAGATTGAAATTCAGGAAGTACAAATTGGCATCAGCATTGGTTTTATTCCCAATCACAATATTTCATACTTGGTGAGAGAAGGGGAGAAGCAGATCCCTCACGTTGAATGGAGTGCAGTGTATGGTGTACGGAGCTTTAACCTTGAATCTGTGCATTTTTTCACATAGACTTACTTGGATTTGATCTGCCTGGAAGGCCATAAGCCTTGCCTGGGAGGAGTGAGGTGCTTCGCCCTAGGAAGATGGTGTTGCATGGGGCTGAGCTACATGGGGAAAGATTGATGCATGGGCAGTGCTGGGCCAATCTGACTTCCTTTGCCTTTGGATCACTAGTCCTGCTGGCCTTTTCTCAGCCCCTGATGACTATTCTGTCCTCTCTTGGGACTCTGCAGAAGACACACAAGTCCCCTTGCTGGTCCATCTCCACTCCCCTTGACTTACGCTGGGCAGAGAGAAAAATTGGAGCTTCATTGCAGGATCACTTCCTGGGGGATAGAATCAACTCAGTGCTTCCCTCCGAGCAGGAGAGATGCAGAGGGCCAGGTCTTCTGCCTACACTGGAGAGATGGACACAGGGAGCCGGGACAAACACCCTTCCAGGGCTAGAGACAGGATAACGAGTCGGTAGTGCTCTTTTCCACTATCACTGCTTCACTTTCATCATTCACGGAGTTCTGTCTGACACATTTCAGCAAAATCCTCCCGAAACATTCCAATGAGAACAAATCCTCTGCTCAGAGGACTTGCCAATGTGGGCTTTTGTAGCAGTCACTTAGTTACCATCTTATATTTCCTCGCGTGGGTTTTATTTAGCACTCATTTTTCTTATTACTAGATAGGGTTCCATCGGGACTTTGTGTTTGGAGGGTTTTTAATCCCTTTACATTTCTCCCTTACTCTTAAAGCTCCAATCCTAGGAAAGCATCCATTAAATAACAGGACTCAAAAATCTACTCGTGGATGAATGAACCAGTTAATATAGAAACTAGGAAGTAGAAAACCAATTGTGAAATGAAACAAAAGCTACGTGTTCTGTAAGGAATTTATGAGAGGGCAGAGAGATAGTACAGTGGGTAGGATGCTTGCCTTGCGCTTGGCCTACCTGGGTTCGACCCCATATGGCTGCCAAGAGTGATCCCTGAGCGTAGAATCAGAAATAAGCACTAAGTACCATCAGGTATGTATCCCTCCTGAAATTCTCCCTGAAAATAAAAAAAAATCACAGAAAGGCAACTTGTCCAAGATGGAGCTGGAGAAGTTGCATTGATCCATTTCTAATTTGATTGTAGACTTTGCTCAACCTCCTGAACACCCTCACTGAAATGAGTGATAAGCTAAGACATTCGGGACACTGGTGATGGGTGTGGGTACAATTATGAACATGAGAAACCTTTACTAATAGCATAGTAAACCAAGGAGTGTTAGTAATAAAAAATGTTAAATACTGACCACCCAGAGGGAAATTTTTTTAAAATAAAACAAAAAATCTTTGCTGTTGCACTTAAAATGAACTAAATAAAATTTGAGACAGTTCATTTTTTGTTGTTGTTAGTTTATTTTGTTTTTGCTTGGGGGCTACATCTGGTGGTATACTGAAGTGTTACTCCTGGCAATACACTCAGGAGTCACTCTTGGCAGTGCTCAGAAGACCATACAGGATAGCAGAGATTAAACCCACCTTGGCAATATGCAAGTCAAGTGTCCTACCCACTATACAATCTCTCTGGTTCCTTGAGTTGGGTTCATAACCAGCTCGAAGCTGCACAGGCAAGCTTGAGTTATAGTATGCAGATATGCATACACATGGATACGACTGTGTGTACTTTTTGTCCCACACAGAGAATCGGTTGATGTGACACTTAGCTAATTTTAAATAAAATGTCAAACCAAGGAGGACCATACCACAACCAAATTGGCTAAGTAATTATATAAGTGAAAGAGTTGCAACTCAGAAAAAAATATAGAATAAGGAAAATGTCTATTCCAATCTAAAATTTCATATAAAGGGATAAAGGGGGGAAAATTCTTTAGTAACTGGGGAAAATGTCTACAACGGCTATTTTACTTTATCTTAACCAGTGGCAACTTCTACATTTTACTTATTCAAAAGAAAAAGTTGCTTCAATGAAGCCCTGCTTCTACATCAAGGGTTCTGCACGTATTATCACATACACTTATACACTGGAATCATTCACGAGCATCCTAGGTCCATTTAAGAAGGGTTATGTGTAGTCTGCAGTCTTACTAGTATTTCTGTATGTACAAAGTTTTATGTACATTGATGTGCACACTGAAAACTTTGAGTTTATTTCTGCTGAAATTCCTTTTTCAATAATACTTTCTCAAGAAAAGGCTAGATGCCTTATCACACTGACAATGAAAACATTGTTTATATCAGCTTTTTTGGCCATTACATTTCCTGTTGATTTTCTCAAATTATTTATAGACACATTCTTTTTACTGGTGCTTGAAGTAAATGTTTTATGATGGTCATATCAGTCAACATCAGTCATATGAAACCCAATGTTTCCAACTGAAAAATAAAAATTCCAAGAAATTAAGAATTAGTAATTCCACGCCAATGACTATCGACCTAGCATCACACCACCTGAGTGAAACTGAGGGAGACTGAGTGCCAGGAACACATTCTCATGTTATCAACTTTCTGTTTTTAAATCTGAAATGTTGGCTCTTTCTTGCCTCAGTTCCTCCATATTATAAACACTGACATGTTGGCAGCTAATCAAGTAATGATTGGAAAGTGCTTAAAGCTTAAATATTCTTGGAAGAGAAGTAGTGTACAGGTGCAAAGTAAAAGAAAAATTTTAAATGTTTCCCACAAATCGAAGGAGAAAAAAAACCATCAAATTCTTCTTGGGCCATGTTTGCAAAAGAAGAAAGCATTCCAAATCACCACTATTTAGGTAGAAAAATGGGCTTCCTGGGGCTGATTCAATACTTCTCCCAAACTTTGAGTCGGCTTACAATAAAATATCAAGTGAAAAGGACCACAGGTAGGTGACTAAAGAGAGAGATTGTTTATGAAAGATTCATACAAAATATCTAAGAGCAGTTTTGCACCTGGGAACCCAAGAGAAGAGGATCCCACCAATGATTTTCAAAGAAAAATTATGGCGGCATACACAGACCACATGTAAGAAAAAAATAAATAAACCAAAGCTTGCTCCTCTAGGGAAAGGTACCCGCCCTGCGCTATAAAAGTGATTTATTTTTGGAGTTGTCACAGAAGGCCATTTGCTCCTCAAAAAAAAAAAAAATCTTGTTACCGCATGGTTCCTATGTGCTAGACACCATCAAGAGACAGGACAGCAAGGGAGAACGCCAGGGCCTTGCTTCTGCTTGAAGCTGAGAGTTTAAGAAGGGGGATGAACATGAGAACATGAATCACCAAAGCACCGTTGCAAAAAGAGGACACCCATAGACAAAGACTCCTGCAGGAGGCAGGTGACAATGGAGAGCCAGGACTCACTCCTGAAGAAGCGAGTCTCACACTCTGGCCAGCACTAGGAGTTCCTCCCAAAAGGTGGGGGTGTGCAACCGCCCCTGGAGAGATGGGTCTAGGGAGAGGAAAGGTGGGTCTAGAGAGAAAACAGCCGACAAGAGCAGGTCTAGAGTGCAAAGTGCTGATGGAGGCAATGCAGAGAAAGGAAATGGCTGATGAAGGCGGGTGCAGAGAGGAAAGGATTAATTGAGACAGGTATCACGATCACGATCACAATCATCCTGTTGTTCGTCGATTGCTTTGAGCAGGCACCAGTAAGGTCTCCTTCGTCCTAGCCCTGAGATTTTAAAAAAGTGCCATCTTCAAGGCTTTTTCAGGGTTAGGAAAATGAGACCCATCATTTTCACTGGCATTTGGCATATTGGGTACACCACGGGGAGTTTGCCAGACTCTGCCATGTGGGCAGGTTACATTCAGTAGCCTGCCAGGTTGTCCAAAGTAAGAATGAGATAAGATGTTGCACAGCCACAAATGCGGCCACGCACTTCCAGAAGCAAGGTTTTATAGTCTCTGGGTCTTGGCCGTTGATGGGATTACATGGCACTGGGGGGGGGGAGGCAGTTGGTAGCTGTGACCCCTGCCTATTGGAAGATGAAGGATCTGGGTGGAGGATGCTCAGCCCCGATCCGAGTAGGCTTGGAGATCTCAGCCCCTGGACCCTTATGCTTTTTTCCTCTGCCGGTACCTTCATGTGTGCGGTGAGTGGTCTCTGCATGGTGGTGGCTGGTTCTGGAGGTCTTCGGCTGCCGGAGCCCTGGTCGGGGTGGGAGGAAAACTAAACCCGCTCCCCTCCAAGGGGCCCTGGCGAGGACAGCCAGGCATGGGGGCAGGAATCTCTGCACTGTTCTCTTCCGGGAGCTGGGTTTTATAGTCTCTGAGTCTTGGCCGTTGATGGGATTACATGATGCCAGGGGGCCAGTTGTTGGGTGTGACCCCTGCCTACTGGAATTTGGAAAATCTGGGTGGAGGATACTCAGCCCCGATCTGAGCAGGCTTGGAGATATCAGCCCCAGGACTCGCATGCCTTTTTTCTTCTGCTGGTACCTTTATGCACATGGAGAGTAGTCTCAGCATGGTTGTGGCTGGTTCTGGAGGTCTTCGTCTGCCGGAGCTCTGCTCAGAGAGCGGAGAGAAACTCAACCCACCCCCCCTCCAAGGGGCCCCGGCGAGGACAGCCAGGTGTGAGGGCAGGAGACTCTGCATGTACCATAGATCTCTATTATTATTTTTCATTTTTAAAATGCTTTTTCTTCTTCAGTTCTTTTCAGATGATATTTTATCTTGTTTTCAAGCTTACTGATTTGGTCCTCTTTTCTCAATCTCTTGCTTATTTTCTCCATTGGGAATTATATTTAGTTTTCTTACTTTTCAGTTATGTGCCTTCAGATTGCTCTCTGCATCTTACAATGATACTCTTCATATGTGATAAATCTGAGGTAATGAGAAAGAGAAAGGATTTTTCTTCTGAAAATAAAGATTAAAATATGAACATTGCTTAAGAATTTTATGCAGTATACTACATGTTTCAAATTATAAGACAAAATGAACCCTAATACACAGCACAGCAGCAAGTAGGCACTTAAATACATTTATTAAATGAATCAATACATACAAAATAAATTATTATAAGTTGAGAAAGTTAAAAAACAAATTATTTTATCATACACTTTTTGAGTTAAAGTGTTAACTAGGAAAACTAAACCAAACAATTTGAATCACTTATATTTAATCGGAAAAGAGAAGGTAATTGGGAATCAAATGAGAATGTAAGTATAATAATCCTATTAAAAAAGACCCATTTTTATTATGTATTTTTCTTATTTTTGCCCCTGTGTCAGGTAATTAGTGGTCTCGAGATAGCAACCCAGGTGCCCCTAGCACCACACTATTTCGGAAAACCTCATAAGAAGTAAGAGAAACCTCCCTTCTACTTCCTTTCACCCTCACTCACTCTTTTCTTTCTCTAATGAACTTATTTTGTGTGCCCAAAGACAATGTGTTGGGTTCAGGCTACTTAAAAGAAAAAGCCAAGGTCTCCACCCCTCAGAGACTTCTTCAGACAGAGGAAAGAAATCATACATGCATCTATCAGATTTCTACATATTACCATTTCTCAAGCAAAGCCCAGAAGAACATGCTGCGTTGCCTTTGTGCTAGCAATGTGCTCCCTTCTGGCTCACTCATTCTTTGTTTTTGGCTCAGAGTACAGGCACGTCTGTGTGTGTGTTTTAAAGTGCAATGAACTGCACAGTGAAGTTCTTTTTCTCTGCAGATTTTGTAGGTGTAACATCTCAGCCCACACATCCCACCTGCTCCAATCTCTGTTTCATCCTTAACAACTGGTGTTTTGAACAGTGGTGCTGACTTGGGATTAGTTATTGAAGCATGAAGCACCAGTTAGACTAGAATTGCCCATCCTAGTGAGAGGAACTTGAGCCAGCTGTCCAAGTGATTGCAACCAGACCCCCTGCCCATCAAGGAGAAAGAAAGGGCATGGACCCTGGCATGTCTACAAGTGGAAAGAGAGTAACCACCGGGAAATAGAGGGAACTTGCTTTATAAAGGAAAAAGGACATGTAAACCTCCTCTTTATGCAGGTTTGTTAAAAACAGTAGTTTTTCTTTTACAACTTTCCCTTGTGTGACAATAGCAATTTAACCTGGTTTCTATTTTATCTCATCAAAGGACACGATGGGTAGTTCTGAGTCTCAGGACTTCTAAACTGATAGATGGAATCACTATCTGTCAACTTAGGCTTTTATCCAGGGAGAAATTTGTAAGCATCCTATTTTATATCATGTATTCAGAAAGTTTCTACTGATAACCTTCTCTCATGACCATGACCCGTTTCTCCAAGATCAGAAGCGCCTTTTCAGGCAGCAAAAATTTATCCTTGCATCTCCATTCACATCACTGACTCTCAGCTTTTCTTCCCTGGATTGATATTCCTTCCTCTTAGAATATTCTCTGAATGTACAATGACAACATTGCTGTTGCAAAAAAATCTTTGTCTAGTTCTCTCAATGGCCTTAGAGAGACTCACTTTATACTGTGGTAACATAGTATAGCCAAGTGATATCCTATGCCCAGTGTAAGGCGAGGTAAATTATTATATATTCCTTCTGAAAAAAAATACAAAAATCTTTCAGCTCTAGTATATACTTTGTCACAAATTCTTTTTTTCTGCAATGGTTACCAGCTGTATTCTAGATAACTGTCTTCTGTCATCCATGGTCTTAGAATGAAATCAATCAAAATAGAGTAAAAACTCTGCAGAAGCAGGCACAATGGTTAACATAAATGAGACATATATATTGTTTAAGCTACCGAGAGTATCTCGCCTGCACGGCAGAGCCTGGCAAGCTACGTATTCAATATGCCAAACACAGTAACAACAAGTCTCATGATGGAGACGCGTTCAAGCAAATTGATGAACAACAGGAGGACCATGACCATGACCATGACCGTTTTCTAACTAATATAGTTTTCTGATCAAACTGAGCCTATCTCTGATAATAGCTTCTGATGATGTCAGTCACTTATGTGCTTGTCTTTGGTGTGGCTACAAATGGGCATGCCATCCAGCCCTAGCAAATACAATAGTGTTTCCTAAATGATAGTTCTTTTACCAGCCAGAAATGGTATTCAGCTAATGATTAAATCTGCAAAGAAAATTTGTATAGTCTGCAATCAAAGTTGTAGTCCCTAGGTTTTTCCAGGAATAGATTTCGGAGTTTTGATTTTTCAGGTATTCAGAGAAATTATTCTTAGCAAACTATAGTTTCGTTCCCAAAATGACACATAATCACAAATATTTCTCTTGGAAAATAAGGCTTTAATGGAACATGACACACCCACTTATTCATGTAAAACTTATGGTTGACTCACACTACGAAGGAAGAATTATAACAACGTTAGAGAGAATCTATGGCCCCCAAACCAAAAAATATATACCATCTACCGCTTTATAAAAAAATCCTGGAAGGATAGGAACACTTTTATAAATATGTTAATTTTTTTTTCAGGTTTCAATGCTCCAATTTCCAGTGAATCCCAGAGAGTGCTCACTTGAAGTACGTGGTAGCGGGGACTGAACCCGGCAAGAGCCACTTGCAAGGCAAGCACCTACCCACCATTCTATCAGGTTAGGCTGGCTGGGATAGCACAGCGGTAGGGCGTTTGCCTTGCACGCAGCCAACATGGTCGACCCGAGTTCGATTCCTCCGCCCCTCT
>JAOXYA010000005.1:6704636-6715144 GCA_028565675.1 Sorex palustris | reverse complement strand
AAGTGTGAATGCTAATGTTTGGAGAGACTACTGTGACTACAAGTGAAAGCTGAATTGCAGAACAGAGTGGGGGGGGGCAGTGAGCTAAAAACGGAGGGAAAAGCTGTTCCTGGAAAAAAAATCATTTTATTTATTTTTCTCTTTCAATGTGTACAAACTGAACTAGTCAGAGAATAACAGACCAGCAAAGCAACTTGAAAACATACTTTTTTGGAGAATTCTAGCAACAGGTCAGAAGGAAATTTCCTGTTCGGTTTTACCAGCTTAAAAGCCACACAGCCTCAAAATTACAAAAGAAAAAGGGGGGGGGGGTGGAAACTGTTGTTCTTTATTCCATTTGCCGACCAGAGTCATTTATCCCCTATTAGATAAAGTATAATAGGCTCTCTGGAAAGGGTCACGGGCCTTCCATTTAATGATATTGCCGGCCCAATCTGCATTTTCCCGGCAATGTCCCTCAACACAGAATAAATGGCTGATCTCTTCACAATAACAGCTGATTTCTATTTATTAAGCTAAAAAGGTCACCATTTTCTACGGCTGGGCCGCCCTGCACTATTGATAATTTTATGCATAAACAAATGGCAAATTTGTGCCACATAAATATGCATTAGCAATTACTTTTTCCTCCAGCAACGCTCACCGCATGCAAATGTGTACCTCGCAGGGCCTGGTAGCTTTTGTTTTAGCTCTTGAACAGTGAAACAAAAGAGCACAATAAACAATTTCAAAATTGCCAATCAATAAGCAATGCAAATGCAAAGGTAAGTGGCAAAAAAAAAAACTTGCTCGGAAACAACAAAACAACAAAAAAAAGTGAGATGGGGGGAGAGGGTGGCAAGATTTTCTTTTCCGTTATTTCATTTCTTTCTCTTTCATAATGAAAAAGGGCTAAAGTACTCTTGACACAGAACAGGGAGCGAGGCTGGTGGCAGAGCAGATGCCAGATGGGGGAAATAGAAAATATACACATGTTGAGTAAACACACACACACACACACACACACACACACACACACACACACCCCAAAAATGGAGTAGGGAAAACTCTGTGTTCCTGCGTGATTTCACTTCATCTATTCAAATTTCTGGTTTTCACTTCCAGAGATGGAAAGACTGGAAAAAGATGGAAAGAATTTTTAAGACTGGTAAGTAGAGAGAGAGAGAGAGAGAGAGAGAGAGAGAGAGAGAGAGAGAGAGAGAGAGAGAGCAGAATCCAATCCCCTGGGTGCTACGTCTTGTGTTTTCTGTTGCCTCTTCTCCAGCAACTACCCATGATCGATACTTCAGGTTGAAGTCGCAGGGCCATAAGAGGAGTTAACTAGAATGTTACACATGTCCGCATGTCCAGGGCTGCCAACCCGCATCTCAGAACAATTCAAGGACAGAATGGAGACTCAAGCAAGAGAGAGGAAAGAGGAAGGGTCACAAGTCAGAGGCATCAGGCAGACAGAAGCCCTGGGGAAAGTGCTCTGATCAGAGCCTGGAAACTCAGAAAGGGCTGGGGCTTTTTAATAGAAAAGAAAACGAACTTTAGGTGCTGGGGCTGACGTGGAAAGGCAGAGTTTAGGCCTCAAGGCACATGTGCTGAGGTTTGAGCCCTTATTCCACAGACACACACAACTCTAAATCAAAACAAAGACTGAACACGCCAACGCCCTGGTCTCCCCTCTGCATGGCCCTCAGACCACCCAAACAGTACGTGATGAAGAATTTGCTATCGGTTAAGAGCACATCCTGCAGACATGGAGAGTATCATGCTAAGTGAAATGAGTCAGAAAGAGAGGGACAGGCATAGAATGATTGCACTCATTTGTGGAATATAAAATCACATAATATGAGATTGACACCCAAGGATAGTAGACACAAGGACCAGGAAGACTGCTCTATAGTTGGCAGCCTGCCTCCTGAGCTGGGGGAGAAGGCAGCTGGGATAGAGAAGGGATCACTAAGTCGATGATGGTTGGAGGGATCGTTCGGGATGGGAGATGTGTGCTGAAAGTAGGTAAAGGACCAAGCACGATGGCCTCTCAGTATCTGTATTGCAAACCATAAATTAGCCCAAAAGGAGAGAGAGAATACGGGGGAAACTGTCTGCCATGGAGGCAGGGGGAGGGTTAGGAATGGAAGAGGGTACTGGGGACATTGGTGGAAAATGTGCACTGGTGGAGGGATGGGTGTTTTATCATTGTATGAATCGAACTCAAACATGAAAGATTTGGAACCATCTCATGATGATTCAATTTTTTTTTAAAAAAAGCACATCCTGGTCTCCTCAGGGTCTCATACTCAGAGCATCCTCACTCCACCGCCCCCTGGACTGTCACAGGATAGAAAGTTCCCAGTCCCACAGACAGTGTGGGATCTGGGTCTCACCACACCTATGCCGGTTGAGGCCAGCTGCTTCAGAAACACCCACTTTGACCTGGCTGAAGCTGCTCTTCCTTGGGCCACTGCTCTGTCAAAATCAGTCAAATCTGCCACGTTGAACACTTTACATAGGACTGATGTAAGTTTCTTTAGTCGAGTTGTTCAAGACATTTTAGCTATAGTGAATTATCCTAATGCCGGTCATATCATGGTCCATGCACATCGAGAGCCCCAACCACGGGCTTACTCATTCTGTGAGGATAGAAAAACATTTTGCAATCCCAATCTTCACCTTCTAAAGTTTCCAGCATTTCACAAAGGACTAATAAGCATCAACAAGGAAGTGGCAAATCTAACTAAATTTGTTCAATGCAACTGGTGAAACCGAAAAAAAAAAAAAAGCAGGGCTTTGCTCCAGGAGCATCAGGGAATCTCGATGTGGACACTGAAAGCCAGCCTCATGCAGGAATGAATCTACGGAAAAACATAGGTATGTGGGATGAGTGACTAAAATCTCCAGGCTCACAGAGATTCGGGAATGGGCGACCTTTCCCCCATCTCCCTGTGCTTCCCGTAACCTGGAAGCCATGCCCACAAACTGCCCCTGGCACCATATAAGCTTGTTAATGGTCTTGATCCAGGGACTCACAAATAAACCTTGGAAGTGGAAGAGAGCAACACACCACAGAGATGCCACTGGACCCCAAAGTCACCAAAGTTAAAAATTCTTGTTGCATTAACCTATTTAAAATCTTAGAATTTATGGAGCACAAAGCAACATTTGCAGCCACTCAATATCTCATACTCTATACAAGGGCTTAATGATTCCAGGGTGATACAGCAATCTTCACACACTTTCCTCTAAGAAAATGTTTTTGGATCATCTTTAGCAAATTACTCATAACAAGCAATACAAAGTCAATTATTATGTTCTGCTTTGGGAACAGACTTGGGTGCATCGGGTGGAATAATTCAAAGCATGGTGGTATGAAGGTGTAATGGTGGTGGGACTGGCATTAGAATATTGCACGTAATCATTATTATGAACAACTTTATAAAAATAAAATTTTTTAAATGTTTAAAAATTTAAAAAGTGAAAGTCAGATTTCCTCTTTCAAGAGCACCAACAACCTCTCCCTGGTGATGTTTTCTCCCTGTCACATTAGAGTCAGAAGGCCAGAGTTGTTTTTAGCAAATCCAAGTCTTTGTATGAATGAAAGAAAGATACTTCTGTGGGTCAGCTATTCTGAAAACATTCAAACGACCCAAGCCATTCCACTGTTGGGCATCTGCCCCCAGGATGAAAAAAAAAAACATTCATTCAAAAGGACATAAGCACACTATTATTCACTGCTGCACTCATTACAACAGCTAAAATATGAAATCAACCTAGGTGTCCAAGGACAATGAGTGGATTATAAACAGGTGGTATATAGACCCAATGGAATACTATGCAGCTTCAAGAAACGATGAAATCATACAATTTGCTTCCATCTGGGTGGAACTGGAAGGTATGCTGAGTGAAGTAAGCCAAAAAATGATGAACATAAGATGATCTCACCTATCAGTGGAATTTAGGATAACTTGACGAGGAAATTTAATGTAGTAAAGGGGGGATGCCTAGATCACCCTTGCTCCCATAGTTCAGGAAGTGGAAGGACAGAGAGGGAAAGAAATCAGGGGTGGAAGAAAGAAGAAGAGAAAGGAAAGTAATGGGGGAAGAGGGGTCAGAGGCCCCAGGTCAACTGGGGAGGAGGAAATGTGGTATAGTCTTATATCTACAGCACAGACTCAACAACACTGAAAATATGAGATCTAAACTACAGACCCAGAACTTTGAGATGTGCCTGTCCAGGTGGTAGGTTGGGGGAGAGGGCACCGGAGGAAGCATGGAAACCTCGTTGGAGGGATTGGTGTTGAAATATATGCCTAAAACCCAACGATTAATCACTTTGTAAATCATGGTTCTTTAACTAAAAAGAAATTTTTTAATGCAATAGAAGGTCAGAGCAGCAGAATAACCCACACATAAATTAGCCTATACGTTCTTAACAATTTTCGAGGAAAAAAGAAAGAAAACTTATTCACTGCACGGATCTGAGGGATGGATCTAGGAGTGAAAAGAATGGGGGGAGATGCACTATTGCTAGCATTAAATCCGAAGAGAGAACGGGACGGGAGAGATGAGCCATTGCTATCATTAAGCCCTACAAGAGAGTAGGATGGAAGAGATGTGTCATTGCCAGCATTAGACCCTACAAGAGAACAGGATGGGAGGGAAGTGCCATGGCTAGCATTAAACCCTTCCTTAGGCTGAAGTATCCGGGGGAACCAAAGGCCACTTATTTCTATTTTAATTTTCCTTAATTTGGGGGGCTGCACTGGATGGTGCTTGTGGCTTACTCCTGTCATCATTACTCCTTACTTTGTGCTCAGGGATTACTCCTGGCAGGGCTTCCAGGACCATCTGCAGTGCCCAGGAATGAACCTGAGTTGGCCGCTGGCAAAACAAGCCCCTTAACCCCTGTACTATCACTCTGGCTCCACGGATCCAGTTCTTAAACACACAAATTAGTAGGGATGATTTCAGAAAAGCAGATTCCAAGCATGGCACAGTAAGCCCCTTCTGGGCTCGGTTCTCATTTGCAGTTTCCTGCTTGGTGGCAGGCTCCACACAGGTGCTCTCCCATTACAAGGAAAGGGAGCAGAGCTCAAATTTGATCATTCCAGGGGCAATAATGACCAGTTCCTCTAGGCAAGGTAAGGATTTAAAAACGAAACCAAGCCTAGCTCACCAGGTAGGGTTTGTCCAAAATGGGTAAGATCTGGCCATGGCCGGGTGTCTGCACAGAAAGTGGGAGAAGCTCAAGGAGCCCCTCCCCCAAAAGACATCCCCCAAGAAAAAACAGTGCTGCCAGAGGCTGGGTAAAACAATCACACTCTTCATTTTCATTCCCAATTTTACAGTCACAAAACTGGTCTGAGTAGCTGCTGGGTACCCTTGAGAGCTTCCGGAAGGCAGAGGGGGACACAGGAAGTTCCCCGGAGCCCATGAGGGCAGGAAGAGGAGTAAGAAGGGCCCTCCTTGGTCCAGCCCCTGAACCTCTGCTGTCTGACCACAGTTGACACCTGCAGTGCCGGTTTCCTAGCGCCAGGGCAACTAGAGAAGAATAGAGAAGAGGAGACTAGAAAAGAGGGGTGGGTAGGTACTATGTGCATGCAGGGGGATTCATGTGATGGGGGGGAGGTTCATGTATGTGCGCGTGCATGTGTGAGACGTATGTGGCCACGTGTGTGCTCGCATGAGCACCCAGGTGCTCTTCCTTTCACTGACTTAAACAAGTGCCTTAGAGACAGTAACATATTTAAAATAGACACAGCAACACATGGTTATTAACCACCTGCAAACACCTATCAGCTGTGTACAATCTGAGTTCATTCCCGGTATTCCTTTTCTCCGCCAGGTGGCTTGGACTCTCAGCTTTGCAGCCTGCCCACTCAAGTGCACAGAACACTTGGGAACTGCCCACCTGCCCACTGCCCCCCGGCTCTCAGAGTCTGGCTCTGTCTCACTAGTCCTGACCCTCTAAGTTGCACTCATCCTTTCCCATGTCAGCATCCCCCTCCTTGCCTGCCCCTCCTCTAGACAGCCAGGCTCAGTTCTATCTTCCTGCCCAGACTGTACTATGCATCTCACCACCTACTGGCAGGACTGGGTGTCTCCTTTCTGAACAGCTCTCCTGAAGGAGGTGAAGAATGAAGGAAGTTCCCTTTTCATGCATGGAACCAGCAAGTTGATTCAAAGCTTAGCATCCTGAAGGAGAGGCCCCTCTATACACGATAAAGCATTTCTGTGCCAGACAATCATTCCAATCCCATAACTTAGTCAGCTGTTTATGGATATCACAGTTTTTTGTTGATGCATCTTAAACTCAAGGCAGTGAAGGTGCATGGAGAACCTATTATTGCTCCAGAAAAGGACCACCCCATTGCTCCATGTCATGGGAACCCACCCAGCCTGTTTTAGTTGACTCGGTTTTGAATCATACCTAATGGTGCATCAGGGACACCCCTGGCAGTGCTCAGGGGACCATGCCATGCTGGGGTTTGAACACAGGCCCTTGTGTACGAGAAGCACATGCTGAGTCCTTTGGCTTTCTCTCCTGTCTGACCTAGTCTGTCTGAAGGAAGTAACTCAATCAGGTATGAAAATACAGTTTCCTACAGGTGAACGGCAGAGACCAGTTAACCAAGATGATATCTTAAAGAGGACATGTTTAGCATATCGGCATTTATTTATTTCTTACCAAACATGACCTTCTGATGTTAGGAATGAACACACACATACATCCACGCCATAAAAATGACAGATGTGAACTGGCTCTTACAAAATTACATTTTGAAAAATTATGGGTCTATGAATCAAACATATAGATTAAAATTTTTTCTGAAATGGACATGTGCTTAATAATTAATGGGAAAGGATACAAATAATATTTATGATATTGTCTTAGCCCAAACACTTGAATAATTATGCAGTAATCATGTAGCTAGATAAAGACATACTTATCAAATTTTAACTCTCATCTGTGAGGAACATTTAAAGTCTATACAGACCTTAACATTGGAATGATGGGTTAAAGACACCAGGTGTATCTGTGATCTGTTTCAACCTAGAGTCTTAATAAAAACATCCAGATACAGAGGCTAAAGTCCACAAGGACTTCGTAATATGTGCGGGCTGCGATTGTAATGCAAGCAAAGAAGAAGATGGGGAATTGGGAAAAGGGGGAAGGGAGCTTAAATGTGGAGTGTCCACATCAAAACTAGGTAAATTTTGGTAATCAAATCCGGCCAAACCAATGACTGATGCTGAGACGTAACTGCGTTCCGTCCTAGAGCTCGTTAAGTACTCAATGCCCTGAAAAGATCCGCCCCAAACAATGTGTGTAACAATGGTGCTGAATTAGGTACAATTATGAGAAGATAATGTCAGCCTGAAAAAATAAAACCAAACTAGGAAGCAGGAAGGAAGCCAGAGGACAATCAGAGATTTGAAGGCTTGCCATTTGGAAGTATAGACTAGTGCATTGTCTCCTGTTCCACATAAAAGGACCAGGTGTTGCTTCTGGTGTGGTGCTCTTCTTTTGTTCTTTCTTCTTTTTTTTTTTCAGTTTGTTTTGTTGTTTGATTTTCCCCCCTTTTGATGGCAAGGTTATGGAGAGGGAGATTTCGATGGAATTTAAAAAAGAACATTTTGAAATCAGTCATCCAGCAAGAAGACTGACTAAAAGTCAAGTGATTTGGGGCAAGAGTCGTGAGTTTTCAAAGATGCGGTGAATTTCTAGTTTTGCTGCAGAGGTTCCAAATGCTGGTCAAATTGGACGGAGCCTCCCAAGAAATGCTCCAGGGGCCCTAAGGGTAGCTCCTGCTGATTCCTGACAAATGACATTGGCAGTTAGTTCCATGTGAGGGCAGCAAAGTTTCCACAGCAGTGGTGCCATCACCGGGGCCTGAGGGACTCAGAGGCCCCTAGTGATATGGGGGCAGCATGAGCTGTCAGGGGTCAAACCCAGACCTACACCACAACCCTCCTCCGTTTTCCTGGATCTAGTCAAACGACCTTTCCTACAACCACTCAGCCGACCTCTGCCTCAGTCTCCACATCTGCAAACTCAGCTCAACAGACACTCTATCAAGGAGTAGGAAGACAGGGTGCAGTCAGGCACATCTGTCCAAAAAATGGTATTGATGGCCTAAAAGGGAGGTTCAATCATCCAGTATTTAATACCCACTCTGATCTCTAAGGATTCTACTTTTTTTTTTTGGCTCTTTGGGTCACACCCAGTGATGCATAGGGGTTACTCCTGGCTCATGTACTGAGGAATTACTCCTGGCAGTGCTCAGGAGAGCCTATGGGATGCTGGGAATCGAACCTAGGTCAGTTGCATGCAAGACAAACACCCTGCCTGCTATACTATTGCTCCAGTCCCAGGATCCCACTTCTTAAAAAGTTAAGGTTGTATATTACAATTTCCAGTAATGCAAACTCATATGAAACCCTGAGAAGAGGGGGAAATTGGCCATAACTGTCAATTATATTTTCAGGGAAAGAGCTTACGTGGCACAACACATGCCTCGCCCACCTGAGGCACCAAGTGCCACTGCCAGGGCCACCAGCGTCCTCCCCCTGAACCCAGCATGCCCAGGAGTCGGGGGAGCACTGTAGCATTGTCCTCCCGTTGTTCATTGATTTGCTCGAGCAGGCCCAGTAACATCTCCATTGTGAGACTTGTTGTTACTGTGTTTGGCATATTGAATACTTATGGTCTGCTCCTCCTTCAACCAACCAACCAGCCAGCTGCGCCTTCTGGGAAGTAGCTTTCCAGGCTTTGCTGTGTGGGCGAGATGCTCTCGGTAGCTTGCCGGGCACTCTGAGAGGGGCAGAGGAATCGAACTCGGGTTGGCCAGGTTGGCCATGTACAAGGCAAATACCCTACCCGCTGTGCTATCACTCCAATCTGTGCTAAGTACAAAACAAGATAAAGCAAAATCAGAATGTGTTACCATATCCACAGAAATAGTCAACTAAACCCCCTGCACATAAACCATGAGGTAAAATGGGCTTTGACAGTCACGGATCCCATCATCGTCTTCTTCTCTCTCCTCTTCAGCGTATCTCCAGCTCTCCTACTCATGGGAGCCGGGGCCACTTCCTTCTACCTGGCATGCCCAGGGGTCGGGGGAGTCTCTATAAAATTGTTCTCAGTAAAAACGTTTCAGCATCAAGTAGACAAAGGATACGCTCTCACTTGTGATCAAAGAGAAAGCCATTATATCAAACCCTCCAAGTATTCTTAGTTAAGGAAAGACAGGTGACTCGGCCCTCGGAGTTCATTTTTTCTAACAAGTGCAGAAAAGTTTCTTTTCTTTTATAAAATCTCAGGGGCTCCCCAGACACCCAGGTGAACTGTCAGGATTCCAGAATGATGGCTGACAGCTGGCTCCTGACCCAGGTCTGCTCCTCCTTCAACCAACCAACCCGCCAGCTGCGCCTTCTGGGAAGAAGCAAACGCAGGAGGAGCAGAGAGAGTGGTGCTCCCTCTCTCGGGGACACTGGCAGTGATGACAGGCAGGGCTGACTGGTCCACAGCCGGGATCCTGGGGCCAGGCCAGGGATGCGTCTCAGCCTCCTACGAGCACAGGGTCATCCTCCCTCGGCAAAGGATTATCTGGTCTGAAGTGGAACCCAGCCCAGGCTGGAACCCAGGCTGAACAGAATTTTTATTGAAGCCATCTGGTTTTTTTGTCTCTCACCCCGGTTACACAATCACAGTCATGCTCCAGAATGTAACATCGCCCGGGCACTAATGACCAGTTTGGCATCCCAGTATCAGCTCTTGGGGAGGCGCTAATTTCACCAGCTCCCTGCGCCTGAAGCTTCCCTGTCTGACAATACAGCCACAGGGCTTCCCGGGACAGAGGTCACCATTACTGAGACAAATGGATCATAAAATGATTTGTCATGGTATTTAAACACTTTGCTTATAAGAATGTTGGAAAATAAAGCGAAACAAATGGGGAAAGTCAGAGGCGGACATTTCCATGATGCGAAATGGAAATTTATTTGCATTAAAGGAGGCACCTTTGACTTTTCCGTTCTGCGTAGCATGGATCAGGGACTTCACAGCAGTCTGCACTCAGTCTCTTCCAATGAACTGGCTGGCTCTGGGCAGACTAAGTGATTTTAACGAGCATGGCGACAAAAATACTCTTCTTTGCAGAGAAGGCTGCTCCTTTGGCCCATACCTCCTCAGCTTCTAGAAAGTCAGGCTCAGAACTCAGCTTCCTCGGGACTAGGGACAGGGTCTGCAGGGGACAAATGGACCCGGTCTGGAAGGAGCAGTGCCTTTGCTAGCTCTGGAGTTGATCTCGTCAGCTCTGTCTCGAGACAACTGAATTTATTAGGCCTACCTTCCCCTTTTCAGAAAGAGAATTACTTGGTGTCCCTAGAAATCTACTGTCTTTAAGGAACAAACAGAAAGCATTCACAGAGAGAGAGAGAGAGAGAGAGAGAGAGAGAGAGAGAGAGAGAGAGAGGGAAGGAAGGAAGGAAGGAAGGAAGGAAGGAAGGAAGGA
>JAOXYA010000005.1:6685433-6697267 GCA_028565675.1 Sorex palustris | reverse complement strand
GACTTGTTGTTACTGTGTTTGACATATTGAATACATCACGGTGAGCTTGCCAAGCTCTGCTGTGCAGGCGAGATACTCTCGGTAGCTTGCCGGGCTCTTCGAGAGGGATGGAGGAATCGAACTCGGGTCGGCCATGTTGGCTGCGTGCAAGGCAAATGCCCTACCACTGTGCTATCTCTCCAGCCCAGGACAGTAGAAACTAGGGCCAGGAGGACTGGAAACGTGCCACAAGTGGTGGTGAGGGAAGTTAGGATAAAGAAGAGAGCACTAAGACAAGGATAGTTGCAAACGATCACTTTGGACAAGAACTGAGTGCTGAAAGTAGGTAAACAAAACATGAGAACTTTTTAGTGCCTGTATTGCAAACCATAGTGCCCAAAAGGAAAGAGAGAAAGCATGAGAGACAGAGAGAAAGCAAAAAAAGTGTCTACCATAAAGGTAGATTGGATGTGGGGGAGGGAGAGGAGAGGGAGGGAGGGAAACTAGGAACACTGTTGTTGGGAAATGTACACTGGTGAAGGGATGGGTGGTCGACCACTGTGAAAGATACTGAAAACATCTAAAAAATATTGAATAAAAGATCCTGAAAAAATATTGAGAACAATGTAAAAAGATATTGAAAACCAACCAGAAGAGATGGTTTTGATTGTATTACTTGATGTCAGTCATGTCTGTGTCATTGACATGTTGGCAACTGGGCAGATGGCTTTCTTAAGTGTGAGTATGAGAATCAGCTAGTTAGAAGACTGGGTAAAATCCAGTTGCAATGCTTCTCAAAGTGAGATTCTGGAATAGGGGACCTTGAGATCCTTTTAGGGGATGCACAAACCAAAACCTTTTGTTTTTATGGCAGAGCCTGGCAAGATACCCATGACGTATTCGATATGCCAAACACAGTAACAACAAGTCTCATGATGGAGACATTACTGGGCCTGCTTGAGCAAATCAATGAACAACGGGAGGACCGTGACTGTGATGTAATAAGCAACAAATCATAGAGGAAAATATAAATATAAACATAAATATAAATATAAATATAAATATGTACGCCTCTCAGAGAGCCCAGCAAGCTACTGAGAGTATCCCGTCCACACAGGCAGAGCCTGGCTAGCTGCCAGTGGCACATTCGATATGCCAAAAACAGTAACAATAACAGGTCTCATTCCCCTGACCCTGAAAGAGCCTCCAATCGTTGGGAAAGACGAGTAAGGAGAGGCAACTAAAATCTCAGGGCTAGGATGAAAGGAGATGTTACTGGCACCCGCTCGAGTAAACTGATGAACAGCGGGATGACAGTGATGATGTAATTAGCAATAAAGTAAAAAATTAGCTACATTATATTCAAATAGTCTGTGGCTGCACAAATGGTGGTATCGTTAGTACTAGAATTACAAGGTTCCCAAGGTTACTAACAAGGTTAGTATATATCCTTTATAATATTTAGCTTGTAAATCTCAGAAGTGATGTAAAGGGATTATTGTCTCCATCTACCTCCAGTTGCCCCAAGAGTGTCCACTAACATGGCGTCCACTAACACATGTACTCCTCAACCATCTTCCTCCTCCTGAATCCTCTCTAGTGCTCTCTCCCACTGTCTGGAGTCAACACATTTTGGGGGGCTCCTCTGTTGCTTTGGCTCTTGGTGTCTCCATGATATGAAAAAGTATCTCATCATTTACAGCATGATTCCCATTTGAAGTGAAACCCCTCACTGAAAATAAGAAATGTATTGACCCTAAATAATAAAGGCACCTATGAAGTATCATTCTCAGTATCTAACTGGGTCAGAATTTCAACGTTTAACTCTTTTTCCTTTGTGACTGAAGTGCTTATATCCGTGTCCATGAAACAGCCTTAGAGGCCGTCAGCCATGCTGCCCAGGATTCTCCTGGTATAACCGATTGTCTGTTGCTACGAGATGTCAAGTTTTTTCACACAGCACCTTCCAGAGAAGAGCACTATAAAGTCTGAATAAATAAGCACAAGACATGCCACATGGCAGCTCTCTGGGTTTTCCTGAAATGCCTTCCCAACTGGCTCACGGACAGAAGAGCATTTAATAAATTAATATCAATAAAAGAGAACTGATCTCTCCCCAGTGAGTCATTCTTTCTGATTATGGCGCTTCGGAGCTTCCCGAGTTCTGCATTTTGAGTGGCACAATTTTTCCTGCTGAGTTGATGTTTGCCCTCCTGACCCTTGTTTACGGGACAACTTCCCCTGCCTTTTGTGTGGGATTCAATTCGCTAAGATTCAAGAGGACAAAAACCACCCTTCAATTTTCTCCCAAAATGATCTCCAAGAAATAAGACTCTGGAGGCATTTTTTCCTAAAGGAACAAGTAGCAGCGCAAGCCTTTCTTTATGAACATCAAGGGGAAAGAAAGAATTCTGGGAAGGAGAGATTCCAAGAACCATGCAAGGTCCAATGACTGAAAACTTACCTTACAGAAACTTTACCACAATGTTATGTCTAGAAAGGCCAATAGAACTTTGAGATAAAAATGCTGCCACTTGTAATGTGTGGGTTCAGGAAAAAAAATTGCAAGGCACGTGAGTAAGGGGAAAACCCGAGTACAGAACCAAGACATGTCTAGATCAACTATCCATGTTAGTTGGTTACAGGAAGCCTGAAAACTGGTGTCAAATGCGTCATCTGGAATCTTGTACGATGAACCTTTGCCTGAAGGCTTGTGGCAATTTATTACTAAACACAAGAGAGATGTGTGAGCTATTTTGGACCCAAAGAAGACCTGATCCTTTCAACCAGATCATCTTCACCAAGCAACATATATACAGAGCAGCAAACCAGGCAGAGAATCGCAGTCGAGACCCACCAGAATGATGGAATTTAACTGTGAACCAAGAGGCAAGAAATGGTTCCTTCTGCTAATCTCTTCCCACTTCTTCCAGGAAGTCATCCAGTAAAATTTCCTCCGAAAGACAGTCTCCTTCCAACATCCATCCAACATCCCAGCAGACTCTTGCTTTGTGCAGCCTGAATCCCAGCTCAACTGAGAGTCTCCACATCACTGCGATTCCTGAGGACTAGCGTTAGGGCTTTGATTCTGGAGGGCTGGAGGCTGTGCTTCTGACATTTCTTTCTACTCTGCCATTGTGGCTCTGTGTTGACAGAGGCACTCGGTGGAATTCAGATGCAGTTTTAATCACAATGTAGAGATCCCAGCAGTGGTAACAGGCAAGTTTCTCTCTGGGTCTATACCACAGACTGTGAGAGTAGGAACTCAGGTCACCTAGAAGCTGTGGTGAATAGCTTCTTCACCATATAGAAGAGCCCGAGACAAGGAAGCTTCAAAAGTTTTCAAATTACTGCCACTGAATGCAAGAAGGTCTAGACAATCCTGGCCTTCAGAGGCCAATGTTAGTTATCAGAAACAATGCTCCCTTCAAGAGCAATGTCAATTCTCCAGACCAATGCCACAGGGTACCATGACAGCTGACTCACTAAGTGGCCCCAAATGCCAAAGTGTCTGGATTATTGACAAAAAGCCTGAGTCTCGGTGGATATAAGTCCTGATAGGGATAGATAGATTTTATATCTCTTATGATACATTGGGGGCTGGAGTGATAGCCCAGCGGTAGGGCGTTTGCCTTGCATGCGGCCGGCCTGGCCGACCCAGGTTCAATTCCTCCACCCCTCTCAGAGGGTCCAGCAAGCTGCTGAGAGTATCTCACCCACACAACAAAGCCTGACAAGCTCCCCGTAACATATTCAATATGCCAAACACAGTAACAACAAGTCTTACAATGGAGACGTTACTGGGCCCACTCGAGCAAATCGATGAACACTGGGAGGACAGTGCTACAGTGCAGTGCTATGATTTATTATGATCACCTTGATTCAGACACTCTACATCTCAACATCCTAGAAGCCAGCATGGAGCTTTGCACACAACTTACAGTACCAAATTCACTAGCAAATTCACTCTAAAGCACAAATGGAAGGATATTCCAAACCTCCAGTCCCTTCGTATAGCTCCTAAGAATGTATGGTTCTAATCGAAACTCACTTATTTCTGGTTATTTTCTGTTATTTCTAAAAACCAATGGGAGTGAGCACATGAACAATTGTGACTCATAAGTGAAGACTAAAGGGGGGGACAAAGGAGGCATTTTCCTTCTCTGGCTCCAGGAAGTCAATAACCCATGCAGACGGTAGGAATAAAACGACTGTGAACAAAGCTGATTTGAACACATTGAAAATGTGTCTCCTCACCACTGTATTTTGGGCAATATATCAACTGAATAGGTTTTGTAAAACAAGAAGCAAGAAGAGTTTTTGGCTAAAAATTATACACACATGAGTATTCGTTTTCACATGCAGGTGTATGCATTCAAAGGTTTTTATATCATTTCAACAACTTTAGCATAATGGAATATTTGCGTTTAAATTTATCTTTGTTATTTCAACCCCAAAATAAGATGTTGAAATACTACTAGAGGAAGTTTTCAACTTTTTGGCATGGTTCCACCCAGATGCACAAGGACTCAGGGCTCTCATGAAATATACCCTAAGGGTTTTTCTATATTGTGAATATGTGCATACATATGCATAACATATACATGATACATGTATATACATACGAACACATATGCTATTTCCTCTCTTACACAAACATACAACACATACACACATGCTTATATAGGTTTTTCCATAAGTTCTATTTGATTTAAGGAAACATAATAAAATAATTGTATGTGCAGGCTTAAACACACATTAACTTAGCACCATTCTAGGTGGATTCACACATATCTTGACTTCTTAAATCATTGAATCAATCTCCAAAGTCCCAGAAAAAAATAGTTTCTATAATCCCCACCATTATGACTAGCACTTCGTAATTAGGACTTAAAAAAATGTTTTTAAGGAGCTTTAAGGTGGTGATTTGTTGGTGACAAAACATGGGAAAAGCAGGTTCTGAGACACTTTAGGAATAAGTCAAAAGAAGTAGAACGTGTTCCTTAGTCATAACAAGGTCCCACCCAGGCCTCTCATCACTCTCTCACTCTCTCCAGGTATGGCTGGGAGGTTTAGTGGCAACCAACAGAAAATGACAAGGGGAAAAAAAAGAATGGCCAAGGGTCTGAACATTAAAAGTGATGACAGAATAAGGCCATTGCACCCTGAATCAATCTCCTAACAGGAGTGATTGCAAGAGATCACCAGCAGGACCATAGGCCATATCAGAGGTTGTTCTTATAGGGACAGTGAGCTTTTAGGAACAAAAGTTCTCTTTATCACTGGGGATGGGAGCTTGTTTACATAACTTTGTTTGAAAGCTAGTTTTCCTGTAAATCCAGCAAACTTTGAATTATTCAAAGCCTCACTGATTATAGGAACTCTTAACACTGGAGTTCCAGCTAGAAGCCCCAGAGTCTACGCAAGCCTGAGGTAGCTTCCTCCATGTGTATTAAATTGTAGTGACCACAGAACTGGTGGGCAACAAAGCTGAAGCATAGAGACACATCTTTCCTTCTGCTGTATTCCATTTTCCATAAGCAAGTCGATAAATTGAGTTCACAATAAATCAATAAATTGAGTTCAATAAATAAGTCAATAAATTGAGTTTGTGGGACCTGGGTTACAACCAGAAGAATGCCTATAGGTGGGGCTCTCATTCCAAGATGAAAAATTATAATTCAGAAAATTCTACAGATGAACTTCTTAAAGAATCTGGGGAAAGTCAGCAATGAATGAATCAAAGACTCCTCTAAATCCGAACGCTGAGACTGTTGGAGTATGGCAGCGTGAACACTCTTTCCGATTCAAATACACGGAGAACCCAGGGATCTCCATGATCTGCTTCAGGATGGTAGAAGAGAACCACTGCCTTTCAGGGGACCTGATGAGGCACAAGAATTCAAAGGAGAAAAGGGGGCATACTACAGACGGCAGAATAACTGAGAAGCATTTTGACATGTGGGATTTGGAGTTAGGTATGAACAGAGCTGCAAGGGGGAAGGGCTGGAGAGAAGGACACTGGGAAATCTCTCAGCTGGAAGCCAAGGGTGTGTCTGGTGGAGAAAGACAGGAGTGCCAGGGGGCCGAAAACAGGGAGTCCCAACCAGAGACTCAGCTCGGTCAAGAAAAAGGTGCCACAGTGGAGACTCCACTGTCTGATGAAGAGCTGCGGGTCCAGGCAGCAGGTCTGAAGCCACTGGGAGTTAGGGGTGGGGGTCTGCGTGTGCACATTCCATGGCCTGGCCCTGGCAGACCTCACATTCTCTGCTCCCCCTCTATTTTCCTCTCAGCCTTCTCTCTTGATTCCCCACTTCCAACGTGTCCATTTAAGTGATGAGCAGGCCCTGACAGCTTAGCGTGTCCACTTCTCTCTCAGTCCCTCCTCCCCCGCCAGCCTTTCCTCAGGACCAGGACCATCACAAGATGCGGTGCTCCGAGAGAGGACTGGGTAGGCTGGACCCTCGCCAACATTTATATCAGCTCAGCCTCCATCCCCCCCAACCACCTTCCACTTCCACTGTCCCAGGGTTCATGAGAGTCTCAGGACATCTTGCACACAAATCACAGAGTCGAAATCAGAGAATAGCCGAAGGACTCCTGACCCAATCAATGTTTTGGTCCAGAAGAAAACACTAGAAGTCTTTTGGCAAACAATGACAGTCAAGGGCCAGGGATAGAGCAGTTGTGATAAGGTACTTGTCTGTAGACTACCCAGGTTCGAACCCTGGCACCATATATAGTCCCCTGAACACAGAGCCAGGAGTAACCCCCAAGTATCAGTGGATATGATCCAACCCACCCCCCCAAGATCACAAAAGCAAATCAATGACAATCAAATCAAAAGGCTGCATTCAGAAGACCCCAAATTGTTTTGGGTTTTTTTTGGTTGTTTTTTTTTCTTTTTGGGTCACACCCGGCAATGCACAGGGGTTATTCCTGGCTCTGCATTCAGGAATTACTCCTGGCGGCGCTCAGGGGACCATATGGGATGCTGGGAATCGAACTCAGGTCGGCCGCATGCAAGGCAAACGCCCTACCCGCTATGCTATTGCTCCAGCCCCCCAAAATTGTTTTTTTGCTCGATTTTCTACCACAGTCTGCAAGGATGCCTGAGAGTTGATGATTATGGTATCCGAGGAATGACAATCAGCGTAATATTGACAACTGAGAATAAGTAAAGGAACTGGCCCTTCTCGAACACACGGGGCTGAGTTCTGAGCGCGAGCCACAATTTGTGTGAGCATCTCGGGGAACTGCTAACATTCCCAAGTAGGCGTGACCGGAACCAGGCTGCCACCCCTCTGGGAGGGACCCGGCGAGCCCTGTGACAGTGATGGCGATTCTGCTGGACACCTGGTTACAGGACAGGGGGTCACAGGCTGGGGTATCAGTAGCTTCTGAGGAAACTGCACAAGGAGATCAAGGCCGCCTGGCAGAGAGGCAGGGCGGGAGAGGCCCGTTTCCATGGGGCTGGAGAGATGAAGCTCCCTGGAACTGCAGGAGAAATTCTAGCAGAGGGCGAGGTGCCCAGAGACATTTTTAAGATCTGCATCTCCGACGATGCCTTTCTTCAAAAAGAAGCCGAAAGGGTGGGGAAGAGCAAGACAGGGCGTAGGGAAGAGAACAGAAAAACCAATCCAGGACTCTTCCGGGCAGGGCGGAGATCCTGCCCGAGGACGAGGGGAACGGCCTGCTGGGAACGGGTCTTGGCAGGCGCCCACGGTACCAGGCTCAGCAGGAGGCACCATCCGACGGAGGCCCACACCTGGCCAGACTTCCCCGGCAGCTGGAATCCAGGCTTGGCAGCGGCGGGAGGGCGGAGCAGGCTGGCAGGGTGGCTACATCCCAGGAGCCACACAGAAGCAGGAGGTGCCTCGGGCTGGACGTAGAGGATGGGGGATGAGCTCCACCGCCCCCATCTCGCCAGAGCTCGTTCAGAAGAACTGTGGCAGAGACTGCACCAGGACGGGATGCCAAAGCACATCCACCTGCAATTGTCGCCTCTCCCCCTCCAGAGCTGCGGCCACCACTTCCCGGCAGCCTGTGATCTGGGGAACAGGGCTAGGCCTGGCAGTGGCCAAGCAGAGGGGAGACTTCTCAGCCCCCTGAGGGTGATCCTTCCTCCTCAGGCTCGGCCCAGAGAAAACACCCGGCCCGCCAGGAGTAAAGTACAAGGTGCCCTGGACATGCCCAAGGCTCAGAGAGCACAGCATTGAGTCACCGTCAGCAGAGCTGGGACAGGGCTCAGAGCAAAGGGATGGGGGGGCTGGCAGGGACCCTCCAGTCCTCGTCCTTCCCAGCCGTGAACAGAGGCCCAGTGCTCAGGGAGACCGGCCCAGTTACTCCGTGTCTCCCGAGCTGGAGAGAAGCTTCAGCATGGACTGAAGTGGGCACAGTGGACAGCCCCCGGGGAGCGTCACCATCACGCTGGCTGCTGCTGCCGGGAGACCCCGCCTGTGGTGCAGCCACACCCTGGGGAACGGGGTTTGGGGTGCAGACGCCTGGTGATGGATGAGAACTCTGGGTCCCACCCTCAGGGTTGCTGGAAGACTCTGCAAGAAAACAAGGGGGCAGTTCTGCCTCATTTAAGGCCACACCTGCAGATGGCCAGGGGTGTCTGGGGAGGACAGGCCTCTGCACTTGTTCACTTTGAGAAGGCCAGCATCTTCGCCTCTGTCTGTCGATCTGTCTGTGCAAGGAGGGAGTGGGCAGACAAAGAAGAAACACAGCACAGAAATGAGAGAGCAGAGGACCAAGGCCACAGCGAATCCTCCCCCCACTTAATTCTGCAAATGAACATCAGACTTGCACAAGTGCGATCACGCTGGCCTTTGCTATGGAGTCCAGTGTGCAAATCCAGACCAACTTCTAGGACGAGGTGACGGGCCATCTCCAAAGGCCCACTAGGAGCCGTCCCCTAGCCTCAACCAGGTGACCTTGAGCCAAGGTCACTGAGAGTCCTGGAACTGCCAGGAAGACCCTTGGAGCTTGGCTTCCGGTCTCCATCCTTCACCCTGTTTGTACTCAAAGAAGTAGTTTTGGTTTTCTTTTCATGACCCAGAAGCCTGTGTCTGGATCTGCTATTCTCAGAGAATGGGCCCTTGCCCTCTGCAGCTGAGAAGCTCAGAACTTTCCCCTGAAAGGAAAGAGGTCACCACCCCAACCCTGGCCAATCCCTGACACCCCAATCCCAACCCAGGAAAAACAGCCTTGGTCTGCCTAGAATTTACTTTCAAATGTGCACTGTGCAAATCATGTGTGTGTGTGTGTGTGTGTGTGCATGCGTGTGTGTGTGTGTGTTATTACATGTTTCGTTTTCCTAGCTAAGGAACTTTCTGAGGCTCATTTGTTCCTTTATCCAGGATCCAAAGAAGCCAGAGTGGTGGAAGAATGTCTCCCTTCCCCTGACCATTGTACCCCAAGAATCTATCTCCATAAATGCTGGACCACTGAGGCAGCAGGAAGAATCTGGGATGTGTGAGTATGGGGTCCTTGTTCAATGCTCACTAGGAGGTTTGCTAAAGGAAAGAAGAAAAGACTGGAGCAGGAAGGTTCTGGGGAAGGTAAAAAGTACAAGAGTTAAATTGTTGGCCTTGCACGTTGATGCCCAGAACCACACTGACCCCTGAACCACCAGGAGGGACCCAAGAGCACAAATCCAGGAGTAGACCCTGAGCACCACCTGGTGTGGCCCCAAACTGCACCCTCAGCACCAAATAAACAAATAAATAAGGAACAAGAGAGGAGACATCTGCGCTTCAAAGCATCAACGCTTCAACGAATCATCCACTTTTGAATCCTGGTATCTAGCAGGCAGCTGCTTCCCGGAAAATGCAGATCAACTGCAGGATGAGGGCTGAAATGGAAAACGCTCCACGATAAACCCTCAGCTTTTCAGCCCTGCTTCCAAGGGCAAATTCACTTAAGCCAGCCCAGCTCGACACTACTAAGAAATGGAAAGACTCGCCTGGAACTGAACAAAGCAGAAAACCAGAAATTCTACAGTGTGTGGAAAACTGAGAGGCGGCCGAGTGCACAGAGATACTGTCCCTCCTGGACACAGATGGACCAGCCCAGGCCGACAGAGACGATGGAAGGAAGGTGAGATTCCGCAGGTAGCCAGGACCCAAACCGGTTAATACCTCCCAGGAAAGGTCAGAGCAGTGACCAGATCCACAACCCTCGTGAAAAACAGTGCTATTAAGGACAGGGACAAAGCGAATTTACACACTGCCCTCCCCTTCCGCTGTGAGTTTTTAAGTCAAAACTGCAAAGAGGAGTAGTGTGATGATATCATCGCAGAACACAGGTTCAACCACACACACACACACACACACACACACACACACACATACACATACACACACACACACACACACACACACAATGGTCAGATTCTTATTTTCTTCTTCCTTGGGGAGTCTTCATCTCAAGATAACTTTTAAATAGAAACAACCAGCTTTTCAGCAAAGCCTGATTATCAATTTGCACCTCTGGCAAAGGGAGGCCTAGAATTCTATTGTTTTGTTAATTGTTAATTTGCATCTTTGAAAGGTGTTGTATTTTCTCTTCTTTCTAGCAGGTTAAGACTAATTCTGCATGTTAATAAATATTATAAACACTTTCCACAGAAAGGCAGTTCGCTAAAAAGTATGTTATTATTGTTATTCTCTATTTCCCTCTACTTAATTACACCTTAGATCTTAGATCATTTTATTAAAAAAAAACACTAGTTGAGCTCCTATTTCAACTGCTTTTTTTGTTTTCAAAAATAAAAATTCACTTTTCAAACTAGCATTCAGACAACATGCTATTTATAGTCCAGGTATTAACTTCAGATAAAGTTACAGAATAATTAAGGCAAAACTTCATTTAAAGATCTTTAAGCTTTTTACCTTGAATAAACTATCTGAAAACATTCCTTCTCTTTCTTTTTTTCTGGTACACATAAAGTATATGAAGCTAGACAAAATTTAAAGAAACCCAAAGTAATAGAAATGGTAGAACTGGAAGTTGTAAAAACTTGTTAGGAAAGGGATAGGAACAAAATAAAGATAAATTCTTACACGTATGCTTACAAGTAGTAACTTGGAGAACTAAAAGCTCTTTGCATGGTGTACCAACATCAGTTTCAGTGCCTGATTTGGAATGATACAATCTGCCTGATATGCTTGTCAAAGCAGGTATTTTTAATCTACAGCAATATTTTCCCGATCTGATTGCTAGATATAAAATACCAAGTAAAGTTTTATATCATAACTCTCAAGCTCTAGGGCTTTGGGAGGTGATTTTAAAAAATCAAAGAAAGAAAATGGTGATCACTTCTCACTCTACTCAAAAGAGAATATTTCAGAGAAATTTTGTATTGCCAAAAGGAAATGACATCACATATAGGAAATAGTTTCAATATTAAATTTACTCATAGTTCATTATCTTACCAAAAGGAATTAAGAGAAGTGATTTTTTCTTTATTTCCTTTTTTTAAAAAAACTCTGGCTGTGTGCACACAAAATCTATCCATCAAGAGCAAAGATAATATACATAATGTGTTTGTCAAGAACTTTGTAAAATATGCATGTTAGATGTGTTATTTATTATTGTTTGCTCAACTACATCACCACCACAAAAAAAAGCATCCACTTATATCATAAATATTCAAGAGCTCTCTTAAAAGGTCTGAACCCCTTAAAAAGAAAGTTTCTTTAATGTTAAAATCAACCTCCTCAATCCAACCTATTCCCCAATTTCCCATTTTAGAATTGTAGTCTCTCTCTTCCTCTCTCTTTCTCTCTTTTTCTCTCTCTCCCCCTATCTTTCTCTCTCCCCCTCTCTTTCTCTATCCCCCCCTCTCT
>JAOXYA010000005.1:6665403-6675852 GCA_028565675.1 Sorex palustris | reverse complement strand
GGAATCGAACTTGGGTCGGCCATGTTGGCTGCGTGCAAGGCAAACGCCCTACCACTGTGCTATCGCAGCCGGCCACTAATAATTAGTAAAATAATTATTTTACTAATAATTACAAATCATTTAGAAGTATTAAGACCTACTGTTATAATGGCACCACCCCGTGATGTCTGTCACTTATTCATTTCTAAAATGTTATTTGGGAGACGAGAGTTTGAACCAAATTGTGTATCAGAAAGCCAGTATTTTCTCCCATTTCTCTTTGACTCTATGGACTGCATGCATTTTTTTTTCTCTTTGGAGCCTAAAAATTATACTATTTCTGAATTTTCTCTGAGATTCAAATATAACTCATATGCTAATCAATAAACCATGTGATCATACAGTAGAGTTTGCATAATTTCAAAATATAATGTTTAAAAAAATTGGTACCTACTTATTTTCAGCTATCTAAAAGAGAAATAAAGTACCAAAACATGGAAATTCAGAATTATTTGTTGCATGCGATAAGTTGTTCTATTTGAGTTCATGGAGGGAAAAAATCATCTTTCACATAATCCTTCTTCCTTCTCTGCTTCTTTTGGGTTGTGGAGAGAGGAGTGAGACAAAGGCAAGAAAAAGACCAGAGAGAAAGAGAGAGAGAGAGAGAGAGAGAGAGAGAGAGAGAGAGGAGAGAGAGAGACATAGGAGGAGAGAGATGAGAGAAAAGAGGTAAGAACAGAGGAGAGAGATGGAAGATGGAGAGAGAGAGAGAGAGAGAGAGAGAGAGAGAGGAGAGAGAGAGAGAGAGAGTGCCTAGGCTGCGAGATGGAGCATGGAGTGATGAGCTGGAGAGACAGGAAGAGACAGGAATGAGGAGCAGTGGAGACTGGAATGGGAGGCTCAGAGAGACTGGGGCAGGCGCATGGGGAGAACGGAATAAGCGGCACTGATCAACCAACTGGCTTGGCCCTCATTTTATCCACCATCTGCCCCATGTCCCGGGCTGCCCCAGCTGGGCGAGTGACCTGGGGCCACCATGAACGCGGGTGGTGATGGGGAGAGCCATCGGGGCCTGCCCTGGCTGCCCCGGATATTATACACTTCTCTTTACAATTTTTCTTCTCTGCATCACAGTCTCTGACTCAGTGATCTGTAGAGTGAACTGATTTACTCCATGAACCACCCCTTTCCCAGTGTCCACTCCAGCCCTTTTCTAAACTATCGTCCATCAGGGAATGATAGAATGAGGACATCAGATATCTACACAATGACAATCTATAAGATAAATTACTACAGAATTGTCATATAATATCCATCTCATCCACAGCTACAGAGTCAATTCCAAGAGCAGTGTAGGCATGGAGCAGACACTTAACAAATATTTACTAAACAAGAGTCGAACGAGTGAGCCTCCCACCAGTTCCTGGGTGAATCTTGGGGTAAGAAGTCAAAAGGACCCAGAGAAGAAAGAGGCAACGGAGGAGCGATATCTGCTGGCAACAGGGAGAACAGGGGTGTAGCTTAGACTAGACGCTTCACCAACGGCTGCTCACCAGATGTTAGCATGACGTTAGCCCCCTGAAGGCAGGCACTAAGTGTTCACACCCATCAAAGGAAAGAAAATCAGGGAAAACACAAAGGGTGCCTGCAAGATCCCATTATTCTCTGTTCCTGCCATTTCATGCTGCTGCCTGCTTTCAAAGGTCACTTGGCTGACCTGGGATTTGGAATTTGAAACCAAGGGACAACGGGGGGAGCCATGCTGAGGGGCTCCAAGGACACTGGGTCCTTTCGAGAATAAAGACGAGTGTCAGTGACCACCGTGCCGACAGCTCAACACGGAAGCCCAAGCCCCAGAGACCAGAGTCCGTGAGTCGACCAGCATCTCAACCTTTCTTGGGCATTCCAAGAGTTCCAGCTTGCCTCCATGACGGGCGCTTCTGTGCTTCTCCCAGTGGAATCTGCCCATGAGAGGGATGCGCTTGGGTGGTCCATTCTGTAGAGCATACCAGTGTGCTAGGAATAACTGAAAATCAGTTTCTGAGAAAGGTCAGGAAGGCCACGGGCAGAAATACCAAACAAAGCCTTGTCTTTTTTAAAGCCAAACTCGGAAGATGTTGATTTTGCACCCAATCACACAGAACGTTACTGGGAACGGACTCTTATCAGCAAATGGAACCATCTGGGCCCCAGCTCCACTTATGCAAAGGAAACCTGGACTGCTCGCTAAGCCCATCAGACTCGTACAAAAGAATGTGTACACACACCATATGGTACAAGAGTCTTTTAATGATTAAAGAAACTATTCTTTACTCAGTCTGCTTCCATGCTAATGACCAATGAGAGACTCTTCGGTTTCAATGTCCCGAGATCCTATGGAGCCGGGTTTCACTCGCTGAAGGGTCAGTCACTGCTCTGACACCTCGGGTTATGATGGGACGAAAGGGAATGGAAGTCCCTGCCACATACTTAGAGCACTTCATGATGATCTTGTATAAAGCATGACCAGCTCCGTCTCGTGGGACTGAGGGCCCAAAGGCACAGGTGTTTTTCAGAAAGACACAGTTTCCCAGACTGCAGGTTCCCACCTACGCATGGCCCCATGATCCCCACGGCCCAGCTCTGCACACCTCCAGTGGAACCCGTCCTCAGAGACCTCATCCACGGCCTTCGCACAGCACACTTTCCCCAAAGCACACTTTCCACCTTTGAGGCTTCCAAGCAGTAAAACTCTCACTGAGAACAGGATGATATTTGCTCTAGTTCTACTATAACAACATGGGTACACTCAGGGCTTATGCCTGGCTCTGCACTCAGGGATGACGCCTGATGGGGTTCAGGGGACCTTAAGTGGCACCAAGAAGAGAATCCAGATCAGATACATATAAGGACATTACCTTAACACCGGGATCATCTCTCTGGTCCCTCAAGTTACGTTCTTTACATCTTAATACCTATTGTTTATGATATGACTTATTACCAGAAGTAGTTTTTTTGAAATAATATAAATATTTATATCGCACAATTTTAAAGTACAAATTAATATGTATAATTCTTTTTCAAAAAGGCAGAGGGGGTTGATTACATGACTATAAAAATGAACTTAACCACTCAGCCCTGGATCAAAAAAAGTACTTTAAAATGTTAAATATTTTTATCCTCAGGATTTCTTTAGAAACGCTTAGATCGGACTTGGATGGACTGTAACGTTGATCCTTCTAGGTCTGAATAGAATTATCCTGAAGGAGGTATAACCCTCTGGGTGCTGCCGGCTTAACTTGGCTTTTGTTCACACGCGTTTCACACTTGTTCTGTGGTCTCCGAGCACACGTCTTGCTTCCCCTCTGCTCTCCAGGCTGAGTGCAAACAGGGAGGCCGGGGAGGGCGTTCTTCTTAATTGGAGCCATAGATCATTCCCACCCCCCTGTCTCTATGCTCAATTATCTGGTCACACACATAAGATTCATCAACTTTACATTTGGGCTGACATGGCAGCCCATTGTGAATATATTTTGCTTTTCATCAAACGTCTGTATTCAGTTCCCTCTACTGAAATACAGGGAAATGAACATAATCAATCCATTTACAAAAACTTTCCCAGAACTCTTTAGCATAATTGATGAACTGAGACAAATGTCAGGTGAGTGGAGAATTAAAGGATCTGGGGAGAATTTCAGAACTGCTATGCTCTTTTGAGCCTTAAGGAGCAGAGAATATTCTTCCAAAGTAGGATAAAATTTGAAGCCTATTTGAAAGAGAAATATATATATATGATGCAGAATATAGCCAAAGTATATCCTCCTAATAAAGGAGATATAAATCTTTTTAAAAATAACTAATACATCGAAAAATTGATTTTCATTAAATAAAATTCACGTGCATGGGAATATCTGACAATAAAAAAACAATTTTAGCAACTTTTTTGAAATATACTTAGGAAAATGTATTTAATTGATGACAGCTGCCATTTCAATAAACTTTTAAATTCTGTATGTTAACAGCTCTAGGACGTGACTTCAATAATAAATTATTTGTTATGAGCTGACATTGCTGAGTGCTGTGCTAGACAGTTTTCAACAAAGTTAGCAATATTAACTCTCAGGCTAGGCCCCCCAGCATCTCGGAAATCACAGTGATAAAGTCTGATGAACTGACCAGTTCCAGAAACATCTGAAAGGGGACTTGGGGTGCTTCAACTCTCGAATGATATGCTGGATTATAAGTAGGGTTCCGAGATATTTTATCAGTCTAGACAGGTAAAAAGGAAAATTCAGGTTGCAGTCACTTCAGGAAAAAATGGAGTGAGGTGTTTAAATAGCAAACCAGGAGTCAGAGCCATAGTACAGAGGGGAGGGTGTTTGCCTTGCATGTAGCTGACCCAGGTTTGATCCCTGGCATCCCATATGGTCTCCTGAGCACTGCAAGAAATAATTCCTCAGTGCAGAGTCACAAATAACCCCAGAGCAGATGTGGCCCCCAAAACCAAACCAAAACAAAACAAAAAAATAAGCTAAGTTAATACAAGTTCATTGCTTTTTAAGTTGTGTACAACACATGATTGAACTATAACATTGATAAGCATGCCAAGAACTACATTTGAAAGAAAATGCTACTTGTAAGTTTGTGATACTCATGGTAGAAATTATAATAAAGTTCCAAAGCCTTCCATGCTTATTAGTTCTTTGAGGACCACTTACCTCAACCTCCCTCAAAGCTCATCACTTGCAACATGGTGCATCTAGATCATCTAGATCATCTTTTTTTTTTTTTTTTTTGCATTCTGACCTAGGTCAGTCTTTCCTGGTTATGGTTGTAGCTCCATCTGCCTAGAACTTTCTCCAGGGTGTTGGGCAGAGCCGTCATCTACTCTTGTGCATGCATTCAAACCCATTTTTGCTGAAAAAACTTATGACAAGAGGGTTTGTCTCTCATTTCATCTTCCATATTTTCTTTTCAAAGAGTATGACAAAATGGCCATTCTCATGTGGTAAAACACAGCTAACAGAGACTTGGCTCTCGCTGCTATTTTTAAGTGTACATCTCAGCGAGATCCCACGACCAGCTCCAAGAGGTGGGTCCCCCTGGCGGATCTGAAACACCATATCCACACGCAAGCCCTCCTCATCTTCTCGCCCTTTTCTTGGCAGCTCCCGGTTCAGTCACAACGAGTTCAACCACCCCAGGCACTTCCTCTAAGTGCAGCCATGCAGAATTTGAGATTGACTGACTTCATGTGGCATGATGTCCCCCAATATTTACGTGTGTAGTAGTATGTGTCAAAGCTCCCTTACCTGTTCCCTGCCTTCCAGCTAGCAGTGCTGGGTGGCTCTCGGGTGACAGCAGGCTGGGGCCACTCCTAGTGATATTCTTTCTAGGAGTGTGCATCTGATGCTTCAGGGCATAAGCCCTTCATTTTTTTTCCATTTTTAAAGTTGATAATAAAGGTGAGGTGCAGGGTGGGGATGGGAGGGGCAGAGGAGGGCAGTAAGGGGTGCTAGGAGGACCCTAAGGCAATGGTGGAGGAAAAGGACACTGCATGGCGGTGTGGTGCTTAACTTTAAAGACATAAAAACCTATCGTGAAAAGTACTTTAAAATTATAAATAAGGCTAAAAGTAAATAAATAAATTTCAAGAGGAAGTAAAATTAGAAGTTAACAAATGGGTCTTCCACTTGCAAGGCAATACACCCCTGACTACTAGTGTTTTTTGGGTGGGGGGGCTTTCTGTTTCACACCTGGCAATGCTAAGGGGTTGCTCCTAGCTCTGCACTCAAGAAATACCCCTGGAGGTGATTGGGGGACCATATGGGATGCCAGGGATAGAACCCAGGTTGGCTGCGTGCAAGGCAAACATCCTACTCACTGTACAATTCTTCCGGTCCCACCCCTGACTACTGCTATTTCTACAACAGAATAAGTGAAAGAAACACAATAAAACTCATAGTAACCCACTGGTGTTACAGGCCATAGTTGTTTTATCCCTTCACTGATTAATGGACCCAGAGTTGCCGCAGCATCATGAATAAGGCTGTTAACGAACACAGGGTATAAATATCTCTTCAAGTTGGTGCTCTTGGGTGCTCGATACTGCTGAATTGTACAATGAGGCGCAGGTTTCATTTGGGGAGAGACTTCTTCTGCCTTCTATTAGAGCTCTTTCCACACTGCCAGCAACCGTCTCCAAATGTATAATTGAAACCCAAGCACAAAAATTTGTAAGTCTACAACTGTACCTCATGGTGTCTCACTAATAAAAACTTTTTTTAAAAATGTTCCACTTTCCCCCTCATCCTTGCCGACCCTTCTCTTCTGAGTCTTTAAAAGTTGTTTTTGGAAGAGAACTTCTCCCACCGGATGTGAGGTGGTTTTGTCTGCTTCTTAGCACGCATCTCCCTTTGTTGATTTATTTTTGTTTTTACTTCTTCCAGAGACAGAGTTTGAAGTGGAATTGCCAAAGAAAATTGGGAAACCAATTTCAAGCGTTATGATCGGTTCTTTCAAAAACGGTTTTACTATCATCTGCAGTTAAACTAGAGAACAGAATCGATGAGAACTAAAGCCCTGTGCAATGAGCACATGAAGATTCTGGGCTCTTTCTGCAGAACTTAGTGGAGCCCAATTTGGACTGGACCTGTTCTCTCACTTACTTTTTCAGTGATCCAGGTTCATGTGTAATAGGAAGACAAAATAATTCATTTTGGAGGTGAAGGGAAGGATCTTTGTGTACTAATGAAACATACCTGGGACACAAAACATTTTAAAAAATGATCAATGTTATTTAAAATTAAAAATCTTCTGAACAGTTATGAAATATAAGTGCCATGTATGTCTTTTACATAAGATAGGTGACATAAAAATTTTAGATTCTAGAAACCTGCTCATGAATTTCCATTTTTTCTGCCTCTTCCTCTGTATTTCTATCTTATTTTGTTCACCATTATATCCCCAAACTTAGCAAATATCTGTTTAGTCATAAGCACACAGTGAAACAGTTAATATGCTTTTCTGTGATTTTTCAAATGTCCCTCAGGCTTGGAGAAATAGTACAATGGAGGAGTTGCAAAGATGGTTTCCAACCCAACCAAGAGTGACCCCACTGCACAGAGACAGGAGTAAGCTCTGAGCACAGCTGGGTATGGCCCTCAGACCAAAATAAATGAATGAATACATCCCTAGGTAGCATTTTACCTCTTGCCCCCAAGTTTCTCCTGCCTTCTCAAATTTTTGTGGGAGTATTTCAGCAACACCTAGAAAAAAAGAGCTCTGAATTGGAGGAGGATTTTGAAATCCCTATCCAGTAATCCACTCCTGAACGTTAGCAGTTCATAGAGAGACATTCAACGGAGCCGTCTTTACATAACTACGTCTGAAAGAACTGCTGGATTCATTTCCACTATATCTAAAGTATCATTTTTATTGCTATTAAAAATTGCTAATGTCAACTGAATGAACATGGTACCTGGTTCCTAGCCGCTTAAACTGCTGAGGTAAGAACTGATGATGATTAGTTATTAGAGTGAAAACCATTCCACGGATGCAGCGGGAGCCATTGGGCGACAACCAGATAATTTCTGTCTAACTACTGGTAATTCATGCAGCAAAAAAATAACATGCACATACTGGAAGGGAAGAATTATAGATTATTGCACTTATTTTCTTTCAGCGGCAATTAAATTAACTATCTTTGATTTCTCACCTGTTACCATGGTTATTTTCGGTGATCCAGGTCATTAATGCCATGATCATACGAGTTACATTAAAATTAGAGCCCTTTTGACTTTGGGAGAAAACATCCTGAAGGTTCAGAGAAAGAGAACACAGTGGGCTTTGAAGGAAAGAGCTTCTGGGTACATGAAATTGGGGGTCATCTAATGAGGACGTTCCAACCTTGGTGCCTTCTGGGTGTCCCTGTCTATCAATGAGAGACCATGCACAAGTGTTTGTGTGACAGTCAACGGTAGCCTTGTTATGAACATCCTCTCCTGCCTTCCTTCTTCCTCTCAATGACGGGGACAGTAACTTCTCTGGACCTTCTCCCAAACTTCTCTCTACCTCTCTGCTAAAATATTCTGGGAAAACAACATATATCCGTTCCCTGATGTGAAGCAAAGAGAAACAAGACCAACCTCCAGTTAAGCCTGGAAGTGGAGGTCCAACGCATTCTGGGTCAGCACCATGGGGCCTCTCTGAACCTAGAGCCAGGACTGGTGCTGATGAGACGCTGAGAGGAGTGTTATTGTATAAATCAAGAATCCATTTCCCTCGTTCTAGTTTTTCTGATCACCTCTCCTGTTGGAAGACACTACGGTCACACAACTACTGGTCTTGGAATTGTTTCATTCTTGTCCTTTTAGTCAAGCTTTCGGTTGCCTGGTCCTTGGTGCCATGTTCTCACACACCTCTTCTTCCTAAAGCACCGCCACCAAGCACATGTGACCCCAGGATGACAGGAGAGCAGACAGGATCCTTTTCCATGGCCAGTGGCCAGGGTGCATGGCCGAGTGGGAGCCTCTGAAGGCTAAACAAGAGATAAAGCCTGCATATGTCTCACAGACCCGGTTTCTCACAGTCCCAGAGTGAAGGACACAGAAGAAGTGACGGAGCAGGTGCATTAACACATGAAGAAAATTGCAGGGTGTTCCGTGGGGGGAAATACTGTATTCTCCAAGAGCATATGGTCATAAATAAACTGTCTCCATTCAACACATCTCAACTCTTCTCCCTCTGTGGAATCTGACTTTCCTTGTGGTAATCTGGTGCCCAGAGACTGAGTGAGTCTGACACTGAGTCACCAGGTCAGGCTTGAGCTTTAGCCCCCTAGGATGCAGCAATGGGATGAAGGGGAGAGAAGGAAAAGATGCTTTTGTTTTCACGTGAAGAGACACTTAGAGGGTCTTCTCCCCAGTGAATTTCCAACATTGAGCCACACACAAGCTAGTGGTGATTTTCCACTCCACACTACCCTCCCAAGAGCAAAGGAAAGGGCTGAATCCAAGAGTTCGAGGGTGCTGGAGACCATCTGTGCCTTCACTCTGGAGGGAAAGAAAAGCTTATGGTCCCAAGATGGGGAGAAGATGAACCTTGGTGAGCACCTGGGTAGATGGTGCCCTGAAAGCAGAACTCGAGGGTGGGATGCAGAGAAGAGACCCTGAATACCCTGGTCCCCTTCAACAACCCATGGCTTTATCCCAAGCTCAATGCAAACACTCTGATGCCTCTGCAGGAGAGAAGACTCAGATCACATCTGCATGTCCGCATCCTCGTGGAGTAGGTCACCTGGGCACTGAGAACCGTAGAGGAAGACTTCATTTGGACATGCTAGGATGTGGGGTGGCAGAGTTCAAAAGAAATGAACACAGGAACAGGGTTGTAGGGGGTGAAATCAACCTAGGACATAAAGACAAGTGTGGGAAAGGGCAGCCATTGGTTTCCGGCTAACACAGTGCACGGTGATGTCATGTCGTTTGTGCAGACGAGCACTGAGGACTCAAGTCTGTGTGAGTGAGTAAGAGATCCGTGTTGCAGCTGCAAGGCCAAAGGACAGGCGGACACATTTTCATTTTCCTGACAAAACTCTCATGATCGATGCCATGAAGCGAGAGGTCTAATTGAGACCTCTTGCATTCAAGGGAAAGAGGGAGGGGGGAGTCTTTGATTTCCTGTTGTTGTTTGCTTACTTTTAGTCATCGAAAGAATGATGGGTTGGCGAGACTGTACAGAAGTTATGTGGTCACCCGCTGGGACCCTGGTTCCATCCCCAGCACCACACAGTACTGTCCCTGGAGCACCACCAGGGGTCACTCCTGAGCAAAGAGCTCGGGGGATGGTCCCAGAGCACCACAGGGTGTGGCCAAACCTCTCCATCTCCTCTCTCTGCACCCAGCCCTGAAACAACTAACAGTGAAAACAAGTAAGAAAAGGCATTCCTGCTCATAGATATTTTAAGGCTGCTTGTGCATGAAGACTTAAAAAAAACTCACTGATAGTAATAGAGTCACAAGATTTTAGAAGTGGAAAAGACAGTAGAATGCCTCCCCAAGGCTTGTGTTTTGCCCAGTTTACTCCGAGGGAGGGCAATGATGTTACAAAACCACCAGAATTCTCTCCACTATTAACCACAGCAAAGCTCTTTGCATGTGGGTGGGGGCTTCACTCTGGCTGGGGCTCTCGTGGGGCCGGGTTCCAGGGGTGCACAGACCTCCAACATGCATGGGGCTCTCCTCCAGGGATAGTGGGAGGAAACCCCAGGAGAAAATCCTGTGTCTTTAAAAGTCTTTCTGGTGATTGAAAGACCGAAAAGGTTCAGAAACTAAGGTGCTTGATCAGTTTCCTTAGTTTATTCTATAAAGGCCCTCCCGCTGATCGTCGATTTGCTCGAGCGGGCCCAGTAACATCTCCATTGGAGACTTTGTTGTTCCTGTGTCTGGCATATCGAATACTCTCGGTAGCTTGCCGGGCTCTCCGAGAGGG
>JAOXYA010000005.1:6590004-6602872 GCA_028565675.1 Sorex palustris | reverse complement strand
AGTCTCCAATGGAGACGTTACTGGGCCCGCTCGAGCAAATCGATGATCAACGGGAGGGCCTTTACCTTTACCTTTAACTATGAGCTAAAGAGATAGTCCAGTGTATAGGGCTCTTGCCTTACACTCAGTCGAGTGGATCCCCTGCATCCCAGAGAGTCCCCAAGCACCGTCAGGAGCACTCCCTAAGTGCAGAGCCAAGACCCAAAAACAACCTAACAAATAAATAATAAAATTTAAATAACTAAAGTTGTTAGAGCAGCAAGTTCTTAGACTAGTGTTCCCTTTGTATAGAAAACAGTCAAGAAACATAAAGACATCTCACCTAGGGGTCCAGGCAGGCGCGGAAGAGCGGAACTTAGAATGAGTTTGATGGCTCAGAACCACGGATGGTAGTGAAAACACTCACTTTCATCCTGAGTGTGTCAAAAGTGTGCCTGAAGATGCCTCGATGCTCTGTTGCCTTTGAAAAGGTCTAACACCCCGTGACAGGAGGACTAACCCCATGAATCTACACTGGAAGTTAACCAAGACCTCAGGGCTTCAACTCACCCACTCGCCAGAAGTAGCAACCCATCACAAACAAAAAACCAAGACTGGCCCCACCACAGACAGTATTGCAGAGAACGCTGCAGCCCATAAAAGGCTAGAGCGCGTGTCTCATGATGGATCAATGCGTTTGCCCCCACCTGTTCAGGCTTGCCGGAAGAGCAATTGTGTGGAATACCAACTTTGTCCCCACACCATGCAGTTCCTTACTCAATCTAGACATAGGAACCCTGGAGTGTGCCCCAAAGGGAGCATTCTCAATTCAAAGCTTCTTTTTTTCACTCCTGCTTCATTTTTATGAAGGACCAAAGCTCTGAGTGACAGACTTCCCCTTTTAGGCATGCAAATCTGCTATGATCCAAACAGTGGGGGAAAGAAATGTCTTGCTCCACATCTCCCATTTATATTCACAGTCAGATACTATAATTAAATAATAGAGTTTCATTCACTTGGGCTCAAATCCATTAATTTTTTTCTCAATTTTACTCATCTCTTTCCCCTGCAACATATCCTAGTATTATTATTATCCTTGAGCACACAAATACACAGATCTGTGAATCAATAATGAGAACTTCCCCCCTTTTTTTTCCCACAACGGATTTTGCTTTGATGAAATGTTTAAATTGCCTCCTTTATGAGGCTTCCAGAATTGGAGCAAATACCTGATCCGATTGGAAAAGAAATCTATAGCATCCTTTTACAAGCTGTGGAGTCCACAGATTATGTTTATTCCGGGGAAAGATGTTTCTGAGTGAATGCAGTTCTCTAGCCTGAGGCCAGCAGAGTGAATGTGCAAATGCCCTGCACCAGAGTGGGAATGCAAGACAACCTCTACCAAGGTGGAAAGTCCTGCGAAGCATCAATCATGGAGTGACCCCTTCCTCATGGCCACTAGGGCTCCTGAGAGTGAAGAGACAGGCAGGGGGATGGTGCTAAGGGCTGCAGAAGGGAAGTCTCTCCCCTCGCATGCAGCTGCCCTGAGCCAAGCAGTGGGCTCCTGGGCTTTCTCTTTGGCATGAGAAGAAGCCGGTGGGTTTGCATTCACAGGTCAGTGTGATGCGGCCAGCTCACGCCTCTAACACATCCTTGTCATCACACCCCTGGCCTTGTCTCATTTTCAGATTTTTGCCTCCAAATCTCCCAATACACTTAGAGCTGGTGATCTTGATGCCATTTCTACAGCAAATTCTATTTCTTTATTTGCCTCCTGGGGTGGGGTGCGAGAGAAAAGGGAGTGAAAAAAACTCAAAGAGACAGCTAAAACCTGAATAGCTGACGAGAGCTTCATTCCATTCAGGTATGTGCCCCACCCCCAACACACACACACACACACACACACACACACACACACACACACACACACTGGCTGTGCAAATGCCCCTGCAAACTTCAAACAGCCTTAGTAGATTCGAACATTAAAAGTCAAAGAGCTACACCCCTCCTTATTCTGATGTTCATGGGCTGGTACAATGGTTAAGACACTTGCCTTGCACACAGGAAACCCTGGCCTGAACCCCAGTACCACACAAGGTTCCCCAGGCCCCTCCAGCAATGATTCCTGAGCTCAGAGCCAGGACTTGGCCCCAAGTACCGCTAGATGCAGCCCAGCAACTGCTCCTCCAAACAATCTCCCATAAACCAGCAGACAAATGTGCTGTTATTGGGAACATGGTTAGTAGACCGTCTTTTTACAAAAGAAAGCATTGTTCTCTTTTCCAGCCACTACACCTCAAAAGTAAAAAAGCAAACTATAAAATCTCATGACACAGAGCCACAATTCTGGATAAGAAGACCAACTCTTGAAAAGACTCCAAATGCTGTATTCTAGAAAACAAAACGTCATCTCGAATCAAATCCTCCACTGTCCTATCCAAAGGCCTAAGCAAGAGAGATGGTAAGAACTACGTACCAATCTGCGAACTGGGCCGGCCAACGGTCTCAGCCCACTGCCGTCAGCCCCAGAGAAGGTGCCAGCATCAAGGTGCTGTTCCTGCCCAGGATGAGATCTCGGTCGGACCCTCAGCATCTGTGTCGCAGGCAACTCAGCCCATCGTGAGGACTCAGTCAAATTAAACAAACGTATTGTTGTGCAATATCTGCAACGTACTTTGTTAGATGAAGCAGAGAAAACAAAGTCATTAAAACTTATTAATAAAGAGGCTGTGATCTAACTACTTCAAAGTTGGAGAAGTCATTAGCTGGGAAAGGAGTGAAACGAGAGCGCATTCCAGAGTGGCCCAGAAAGGGGTTAGCTCAGGAGCCAATGTCTGGGGGCCCAGCCAGTGCCGAGAGCCACGCCGGCCAGCAGAACCGCTCCTCAGACACACGACCCGGGTCCTAGAGGACCCATCTCGGGCGGCTGAAATTCTTGGGTCAGAGGCAGGCGAGCCCCAGGATCTCCTGAGCGCGGCAGGGAGCTGGTGGGTGGTCTCCCCACTCCCCAGGTCGAGGAGGCAGGAAGAACCTGAAGAGCGAGGGCGACGGCAGGCCCCAGCAAGAGCTGGCCGGCACTGCATTTTGGAGGCAGCCAGAGATAACAGGAAGGACCCGCACGCTTTCATCTCGGGGCGCTACGGATCAGGGCATCTGTCCAGAGCATCCGTCTTTCTGCTTAGGGGCACACGTCCTTCCATCCCATGGGGGGTTTAGAGGGGCATGCTCTCCCCTGGGGCCACCGCTGCCCCCAGGAGCCGGCCTCCTCTCCCTGCATGCGCTGAGGCCACACAGCTCGGACAGTCTATCCTGGATGCAACTGGACCCTGGAACCCACGTGGCGCAGTACAGAAAGTCGGACCCCAACCTGGCCCTATCTACTGTTTCCCAGAATGGACCCTTCCCAGTGGGGATAAAAAAAGATGGATAAGTTGCAGGACACGCAGATGACAGCTCGAAAGGGGTCCCAGGGAGAGGATGCCAGCCTGCGCGGGCTCGGTGTTTAGACACAGTGAAATAAGATGGGAACTGCAGGGCAGGGGCAGATGAGCACAGATCCCCCAAGCCACACCAGGGTGAACGTCCAGATGGGGCCATCTCAGGCAATCATTTCCCCTCTAGACCTGTAGGTCTTAGCTACACATTTGAAATGGTTGTTACAGAGTCACATTGACTCAGAACCTCACCGAAAACCCACGGTGCCCCTAAGCACTGTCTCAGGGTTCTAGTAGGGCTGTCCCGCCTCCCCCCAATCCCCCCTCACAGCTGCCACTTTAGGTATTGACTGAGTGACCACTGACCAGCCCACAGGGGGATCCCCATCTTCTCAATAAAGATGGATCTCTCTGTGTGTTTCTCTGCATGTGACTCCCTCCCTCCCCCCTCTCTGTCTCTCTCTCCTTTAGCTGTCTCTCTGTCTCTTTCTCCTTTAGCTCTGTCTCTGTCTCTCTGTTCTCTGTTCTCTCTTCTTTCTCTCTATCTATCCTGCTCTCTCTGTCTCTTTCTCTCTATAGATCTTTGTCTCTCTCTGTCTCTATTTCTCTCTCTCTTCCCTCTCTCAGTTTCTGTCTCCCTCCCCCTCTTCCCTCCTCTCTCTGTGCTTAAGGTCACTGAGGAACATTCAAAACTAAAACGCCAAGTACAGAGAAGAAACCACAGACCAAATGACAGACACTCGGTGGTAGCCCGTGTGCCTCCTTCCCCTTCACACGTGTGGGGACAGTTTTCTCTCCCCCACCCAAGCCCCCCTACACGGAGCTTCCTACGTGGCTGTGAGGAAGGAGCTGACCCCACCCCTCAAGCCTCAGAATACACCCAAGGCTGAATAAGTGGGAGCTATTTTTCTGCCCACAATGAGAGTCTTTAAACTTCTCTCTCCAAGATGACTCTGTGAAAAGAAACAATTTTCACGGGACTCATTAAGACATCAAGTGTTTCTACTTTCAAGAAGGTCATAATCAATAATAGAAGATGTTGATAATAGCCCAGAGACACAGAAAGGAGAAATCTCGAAAGGTATCAAATGATCTGACCAACCAATGAACTGAAGAGAAAAGAAAAGTAAGAATCTTCGAGGAGAGACCAGGAAAGGTCCCTCAGGCTGCCTCAGCATGATGGGTGTCACGGGCAGACACAGCCCTGGAGCTGGGTTTGGAGCATGAGGGAAGTTCTGCAGGGAAGTTCTGGAAAGTTGGCGGGGACAGACTGGAGGGGGTTGGGAAACCCGTGAGGTTGATGCTGGAGCCAGAGCACGTTTCTCACAGACGGGCAGTGAAAGTTCTGGCAAGTGGTTTCAGGACAGAGCCACGGGGGTCACTCAGCACAGAGCACAGGCCTTGCGTGTGTGAAGCTCTGGGTTCGATCCCTGCCACAGCCAGGTTCAACAGCAACAAGGCCAACAGGGCTGGCTGCCCAGGGCACATCTGAGGGAGTGTCTCGGCACAGCTCACAGAAGTCACTTTCACTGAAGGCACAAAACGTTGAGGTGTGGTCGCCTTTGTGATTCGTGCTCAATGCAATTTTCAAGATTAAGAATCAGAGAAGTGGGGCTGGAGAAATAGCACAGTGGATAGGGCATTTGCCTTGCATGCAGCCAACCCGAGTTCGATTCCCAGCATCCCATATGGTCCCCTGAGCACCACCAGGAGTAAGCCCTGAGTGCAGAGCCAGGAGTAACCCCTGAGCATCGCCGGGTGTGACCCAAAAATAATAATAATAATAATAATAATAATAATCAGAGAAGTGGTTTTGGAGTGTTTAAACACACACACACAACTAAATACATTTTAGGATAATTCATGCCATCTTGGATTTTTTCCCCTTTTCTTATCCAATTCTAATTACTCTATAGTTCACTTTTCTAATAGAGCGTTTATATACAAATAAACCCCTAGGCCTAATGAGCAGATATTGTGGTCTTCTCTCCTCAGCAGGGAGAGGCTTGGTGTGTGGGAGAGAGCTGATCACTGAGTTGGTTCCTTTGATGGTGGTGGAAGGCAACCACCATCACCCATTCTTTGCACAATATGTGGACCCTGACCCACACCAACCTGTGAATGGAAGTCCCAAAAAACCTAGGTATGAATCCAGAACTTGGTCCAGGACCCAGGACAGCCCAAACAGCAAAAGTAACATCTGATTTCTGATAAATGTTTTCTTAAAGTAAGAAGGAGTGACAGGAAGTCTCACCTGGTGGCTCTCAGGCCTGGACTGAACAGAAACATTTCCAATGCTACCGTGAAGTAGATGTTCTACTCTACAAACACAAGGAAGGCTGCTTGGGGAGGAAACTGCCTTCCTCCTGACAGAAAATTAAGTGGCCCCCAAATGGTGCTAGAGTCCTAGAGGTTCTAGGTACACTCTAAGCTAAGCACTGAATATTAGCGCTTATGTAATGAGCAAACCAGAAGCCAACGAACACTCGTGATTCGAAAACAAGGTTTCTCACAGACCAGCACATGTGTGTTCATACTCTAGAACACACTGACAAACCAGCTGCTGAAGACGTGATTACAGACAGGCCCCATGATGTCAAAAGCACTCAGGGACCACCGCAGACAGATGCTCATTGACCAAAGACAAAACTGATTGAAGACAACAACTTCAAAAAGGGTAAGCAGTGAACAGATCCAACCCACCGTGTAAGGTTGGGATGGAGTGATAGCACAGCAGGTAGGGTGTTTGCCATGCACACGGCTGACCTGGGTTCGATTCTTCTGCCCCTCTCGAAGAGCCTGGCAAGCTACTGAGAGTATCCTACCCACACGGCAGAGCCCGGCAAGGCCCTCATGGTGCATTTGATATGCCAAAAACAGTAACAGCAAGTTTCACAATGGAGACGTTACTGGTGCCTGCTTGAACAAATCAATGAACAATGGGAGGAGAGTGCAGTGCTACTGTGTAAGGTTAACATCGCCATAATTCCTGGGTTACCTTCCCAGGATAGCAGGTAGACCGGGAAGCTGCTGGAACCTGAGAGAATGCCCTGGAAAACCCACCCTTGTGTTTACTCTTGTTTGCTATGCAAGAAAGTCAAATACGGTGCAAATGATCGTTACTGTTGATAAACACCCGTGGGCCTCCAGATATTTTGTTTAGAAAGGTGATCTGGCCTCCTGCTATGAAAAGTGTGCTCTTGTCCTCTAAAATTTTAAACAGAAAGATGGAAATAAACACTGATTCTAACATTTCCTGCTTTGCTAATAACCGTCCATGTTTGCAACCTGGGATGCTGTGAGCTGCACTTAATGTCACCACACTGACCAAGGCCAGCAGGAGCAGTGGACACACTCACTCTAATGCCATCTGTAAAGGTCAGTTTCCATGACTTCAGTCGATCTGGACAAAACCTGTTTCACCAAAGTCAGAAACTGTCGGGTCCTGGGAAGTCTACATAAGTGGGCTCGTAGAAACCAGGGGGAAAGATGCTGTTTCTAATAAAAGTCACCCACCACAGTTCTCACCCCACTTCTGCCCACCCACCCAAGCTCGGTGAAGTTTCTTATTTCCAAGGTAGTATCAGTGGAGCAAATCAATACTGGGGCTGATCAATATGGTCACTGCGGATGGACATCTGGTTTGACAGAGCCCAGTGAAAGTAGCAGCATCCCACCAGCTGAGGGGCCACCTTCTCTCCTGGCTGGGGACAAGAAAAGCAGCCCAGGATGGCTGGGTGGCAAGTGGACACTGCCCCACTAACCTGCAGTCTCCCAGCTCACCGCTGAACTTTCCGAAGGTGAGCTGAGGCTGCTACTAACAGGCGCAGGGCGGATTCCACCCCAACCGACTTCCAGGACCCTGGGATGCGCCCAGCTCGTTTCTACTGAGCTCTAGTTACTGCCTACAAAGTCAGGTTTACCTAAAGCATCATTTGATTCCAAAACTGCAGGATTTTGTGGCTGGAGAGATGGTGCAGGGGATACGGTTTGCCTCTCATGTAGCCAACCTGGGTTCAATCTCCAGCACCCAATGGGATGCTGGGTGCCCACAAAAAGTAACCTCTGAGCACAGCCAGGTGTGGCCCCAAACAAAAACAAAGTAATGATTTAGAATGAACACTTACAAAACTGTGACTTGCTTGAAACAGGACCACTTGGGTTGGACAAACAGTGCCTCCTAACAATCCAAAAACCAATCTGGACTCAGACAGAAGTTGACTCTGAGGTTTCTCCACTGCCTGGAGAACAGCAGGACCGTGACCCTGGGGGTCCCTCGGGGTTAATCTCCATCAGGGCCACAGGAGGAGGGAAGGAGCAGTTGCAGTGACCTTTATGAAATCTCTCAACTCTCAGATATCCTGAAATAAACTGATAAGACTTCCATTTTGCTTGACTTCCTAACCCTTGGACCCAAAAGCACTTGGTCCATGAAATCTGTCTTTCGTGATTTCCTAAAAATGACTTCTTCTGATTATCAGCGTTAATACAAAGTCTAGGGGGAGATTCCACAAGGTGCAGTTCAAAACTTTGCTGCTCCTCTCTTGGAGCAAGGCGAAGGAACTCTTTAAGGCCTGCTCTTAAGGACGGTCCTGACGCAGACAGCATTTCAGACCACAGGCCCGTGTAAAACTCACACCCCACTCCCAGGAACACAGAATCGCCTTTTACCTAGAAGAGTCAGCAGTCAATAGTCTGGAAGGTCATTATTCCCTTCCAAACACCCTGAAACTCACCTAGTCAGGAACTAAAAATGGCAATTGTCCCCAATGTTTCTATTCACTGATGGGTTCCACGGGTGTCCACACACATAGGTAGTTTTTGTGTGGGTGGGGAGGGGGCGGGGGGTGGATTGGAGTGGGCTGAGGATAAATGTCATTGCTTCCATGGTCGCTGAGTTATCCCAGGAGTGCTGTTAGCCCCCCCTCCCCAATGACCTGGTGGCTTCTGAGAAACACTGGGCACAGCTGGCAGTGCTTGGGGATGGTGGGGCATGTGGGATGCAGAGATAAGCCTTCTGGCAAGCACCTTCCGCAGGAAAAATCCACAGCATCACATTTTCTTCTTCCAAAAGACAGTGGGCAATAATTACCATCTAAGTATGCCTGGGGGTCCCACACAGAGCTAAAACACACACACACACACACACACACACACACACACACACACGGAATCAGCAGCCCCTGATCTGCTACCAGTGGGCAGCTGGAAAATATCCAAGTGGCATCTCAGGGACCAGTGGTGAAATGAATATCTCCCACTTGTTTAGAAAAGGATATATTCCATCTAAGAAAAATTGACAGCACAGCTTTAAGAATAGATAACGGTCTGCCATAAGGATCTGTCTTGCTTCCTTACTTTTTTAAAAGTAATACCTTCATTTGCATAGTAATAACCCAATTATTGTAAGATTAGATGACAGGAATCTCATTATTGCTATTGCCACAAAACAGTCAATATTCTATTCAATATCTCTTAATGTTACACACCTTAAAACATAATTATTTCAACCTACTCTCATTCATCTTCAATGTAATTTTCTTTTGTAAAAACCTTGCCATAATTGTTGTTTTTTACTGAATATATTAGTGGTTAAACAAGCTCTTCCCCCTCCGGCAGCTATGAGAACAAACAGAAGAACGAATAGCCGGGGGGCATTTCTGCACACACACACCCCCCTTAGGAGTAGGTCCACCAACAGACCAAAGGCACAAACACAGCCCCCCAAATCTGTAGTAACAAGCTCTACACTCCACAGCGCGGGGTTCCCTGCCTCTTTCACTGCACGCTTCACAAAAGACGCTTCCATAATGAATCTGGGTCTGAAGGCAACTTCGGAAGTGTTAGCGAATACATTCTGTCGAACTCCAAATTGTCTGATCTGGGCGCTTTGTGTTGTTTTCCCTCCCCCCCCCCCCACCACCAGACCACATTGTAGTACCGAAAAATTTAAAAAAAAAAATCCCTCCCGAAGCCCAGCCTGCCGAGACAGCTGACACACTGGGACCATCTGCCCGCCAGAGGGTTACCTGCCACGGGCGGTTACAGTCTCAGTGACAAGCTAATCGGGACAGTAAGTGGCTGGTTACCAGATTAACACGGAGAAGCAAAACGTGGACGGAGTCGTTGCTGCTCTTCCTCCAGAAGGATCTCGAAGTTAATGGACAGTGAAAGGAGCAGTTGGGCACGAGAGGAAGTAATACGAGAGGAGCTCTGAGTTCACATGCCTTGACTGGGCCCACTGGGGCTGCCTCCCTCGAGACTGCTACTCTCTGTGGCTTGTGAATGAACCACACACACACACACACACACACACACACACACACACACACACACTCATACAACCCCCACGTCGGAGACAGCAGCGCCTGAGTTTCCCCAGGATGTCCAGTTCTTCCTTTACCAGCCTGACTTCGGGGTGCTGTCCCCAGGCTCTGGGTCACGGAACCCCACGCCCCTCTTTCCCTCCTTCCGAAAGCCCCTCCCAGCCCAGTTTCGTAAGTTAACATTCGGGGTGGTCAGCTCTGGAGCGGGTCACTTACCATCTCTTCTCACAGATAAGCCACTGCCTCTGAACAGGAGTCCACTTGCTCTGGACAAATGTGGCCCCCTTCCCCAAACAGCAACTGAGTCAGAACACCTTCTGATTCGGTGAGCCTGACCGGAATTGGGCGGTGGGGGTGACCTCTGGTAAGTCACTGGACCTGAAAACACCCAGAAACGGGTGGAGGACGTGAGTCACCGGGGCCGTCAGCCCACCCCCGTTGGAGGAGAAGCTGTTCACTGCGTGCCCTTGGGTCCAGATCACCAATTGAGTGTCACCGTGTGAAGGAGGGAGAACTGAAATGTCGGTGCCCCCGCTCCCCGCCCTCCACACGCCGTGGGTGTTCTCTACTGCCGCTCTCAAGGGAGAAGGACAAGCACCCCATGCCGACCAAGGGCAGGGACCCTGCTGCCACCCTGATGAGTGCCGGCCACCTAGAGATGACCAAGAAGCACCAGGAACAGCACACCAGGGGCAGCTTCCAAGTCAACATTGGGACCCTTCTCCCCCTATGCAGGTCCCGGCTGAGGCCAGGCTGTTTGGGGTCACAGAACACACAAGCCCAGCCCATTGGGGATATCTCAGGGGCCCAGAGAGGTGGGACGGGAGCAAAGGCACTCGCCCTGCATGCGGCTGACCCCGGTCCATGCAGAAACCTGATGGCAGCATCACAGGGAGGGATTCTGAGCACTGCGGGGTACCAGCCCCCAGATGAAAATGACCATCACAAAAGCAAAATGGGCATTGCCCAGCAGGGCTGGGGGAAGGACGAGTTCGGTGAGCTGCCACACGCCCACCCACAGGGGTGAGGGCGGTCACCCACCCTCTAGGAAGCTCTACCTTGACCCCTCGCGGGACAGGAAACTACCTTCTAGAATGCTCTTTCCCCACTTCTAACACGCGTCTCCGTTGTGACCAAGCTCCTGAGCACTTGTCCAGGCAGCAGCACTGGGGTCTCTCATCCTGGGTGGCTCCCCTCCCCACTCTCTCGCCGGGAGAGCTGCCTTCCCTCCCCCTCCCCCATCTGAACATTTCCACTCCATCCTCAACCTCAACGAGGGCACAGTTATTAGTGGACACACCGGCGCCCTGGAGGAAAGGGTTTAAATTCATCTCGATGTCCACAGCACCTAAGAGTGAAGCACCTGAAGTGAAGCGCTTCAAAAAGGCTCAGCCCATGAACCAAAGCTGGCAGCACTCCCCGGGGGGGAAATGGCCAGGCTCTGGTGTGCATGGAAGGCTTTTGCTGTCCAAGAAAGCGTTCCTGTCTCTGCTCCATTCCCAGCACCCAGAAGAGTGCCTGGTACCTAAATAGGTGTTTCTAGAAGTGTCTGTACGCTTGGACGGCTTGCAGGATTCAAAGTAAGAGAGGGTAGGGCGAGTAATTAAAATCTTCCAGACCACTTGAAACCGAGTTGTGCCAATTTCTTCCTCTGAAGTCCCCCTTCAGAGCCCAGGGTTTATCACATGAGGGTTTGAAGCTTGATGACTAAGTGCGGGCAAAAATGCTACTTCTCGTGCGGATTAATTGAGTGCAATCTTTTTTATCTGTTTCGATTCAGCATATGTACTGTATATCTGTCATGCATCTGAGGACAGCTGCCATTCTATTCGCGGCATCATCTAAAAATGGCAACATTCAATCCATCTTCCATCTCTTTGAGATCTTTTTCAATTGCAGAATCGTCTCAGATGTTCTGCTTTTAGAGGAAAATAGATGAGGTGTGAATGAGGGAACCGGTAAAAGAGGAACAGGCAGAACCCACCACCACGGGGCTTACCCACTGCGGGGGTGATGCAGCTTGGCCCTGGCTCCTCTCCCAACAAGGGCAGGGGCAAGGAAGGAGAACATCAGGGGGCAAATTAAAAAGGTAGAAAAGCCTGCCCTTCCACCCCTGAGCAGGAGTCTAAGAGCCTAAATATTGATTTTTTCAGGGCTTTGTTGCTGACTGCAGAGATCTGAGCAGAGGTGGAAAAATAAACAGCAGAGGTGTGTGCTGATAAAACTTCCCAATAATATGGTACACTGCAGACTTTCCGAGAGCACGTCGAAATGAATCTTTGAGCTAGTGGGGTGGGGTGAGGGGCAGCTGGACATATGATCTTGATTTTTTGGTAACTCTTCATGGGACCCACCTTAGCACCAAGCCCTCTGTTCTCTTTGGGGTGCTGAGCAGCTTAGTATCAGCAAAGACAAACACCGGGCACTCCGGGCCAATAGACTGAACTGGACTTCCTGATGAATTAGAGCATCACAGGAGTGTGTGCACTTTGGTTGGCTCTGCTCCTCAAAATGCCAAAGATACACACTCAGGGACCCTTCCTGGGGCTCAGTTCCATCTCCACAGTGGGTGTGAGGAGCATGTGTCTTCTCAGAAAGCATAGATGAGGCTGGAGCGAGGGCTTTTAAAAATTTGGCTTTTAAAAGAAGGATTTACCATGCCAGTGGCCTTATACATGCATGGGAATCTAGATTCTAAAAGTCTTTTTTTTTTTGGCAAGTGAGCAGCAAGGTGGTTTCTCCTGGCTAATACCGTGGGAGGAAAAGGCTGACTTCCCAGTCCAGCCCCTCCACTAACGACACACTCTCCAGCAAGATGAATGAGCTCTCTGTACCTCATCTCTGTGACTTTGAGAAATGGCTAAATCCATGTGGACGAAGTTGCTGGAATTGTACATGCTAGATAGTGAGAAAAAAAATATGCTACTTATTTTGATCATTAGAACAGTCCCTGACACATACTCAAGTACTCAGACTTGAAGGAGAAATCATTGGTCTCAATGTTTCTTAAATAGGATTAGAAATGAAAAGTAAGAGTACAAGAAAAACTTATTAGCACTGTAGCACTGTCCTCCCGTTGTTCATCGATTTGCTCGAGCGGGCCCAGTAACGCCTCCATTGTGAGACTTG